>JAOUZG010041912.1:607349-628519 GCA_026289955.1 Argiope argentata
GTGTGTGTGTGTGTGTGTGTGTGTGTGTGTGTGTGTGTGTGTGTGTGAGATAAATAATAATAATTATTATTATTATTATAAGGCATCCACTGATGAGACAGATTTCAATATACTTTCAGTAATCAATTAAAGATCTGTTTTCGTGTTCTTATTTAGAAAGATCTATTTTTCATAAAATTTTATTAGAATTTCGGATGTTTCTTTGAAAAAACTGTTTTGTCAGATCATTGAACAAATGCCCTTTATCCTTTTACTTTTATATTGGTATTATATTTAAGAAAACTTCTGTGGTCGAAAAAAATCAATTTTTTAAACATTTTTTGTACTTGGAGAATTAAAATCATTTTACAACGCCCTTAATATGTGACATATTTTTCATTATCAAATTAAATTTTGAATTATTCAGAAAATTTGGTTAAAGTAAAAAAAAAAACTGTGTTCGATTTTAACCACACTAAGTTATGCTGCTTTTTTTAAAAGTTTTATTTACGATTTCAGAAATGATATTTCATGCTTATTATTATATGTTATAATTTTTTTATTTCATAATTTGCTCGCTTTTTATTTTTTTAAAATAATTTATATACTTTTTTTATCTTCCTTTTGATTTAGATAACAATTCTATTTAAACTTTTATACCAATTATTATGAATTAAATGTTTATTATAGCACTCATAAGTTTCTTTTGTAATATTTTGCATGCATTTGCATTTGTTTTCTGCTTTTAAAAATTTATTTTGCATTTTCATTTTTGATTCAGATGACCATTTCGTCTAAAGCTTCATGCACGAAATCGTCTCAGTCCGCTCAAAATCTCCACCAAGCGGCAGTTAATGAAACTAAAGGAAAGACATGTCAGATGTCCATGGTAAACAATTTTCTCCTCTTTTTGTATGTTATCTACTAAAGGGAAACAAATACTTTGAATCCAATTTCTTGAAAACAAAGTACAATTATTTCGAATCAATAACTAACTTTTTACTGTACATCGTCTTATATATTTAAGAAAATAGGAATTTTCTCTTGATTATCTTTTTTAAAGAATATATAATTTTAAAAAATGTTTTTAAAAAAGGAGTATAGCGATGTACACTTGAACTGGGTAAGTGCGTATTCAGCACAGAATAGAAATTTAGAATTAATTTTGGCAGGGTTTTTTTTATTCGTTCTTTTAAAAGTCAGATCTTTGTTTTAAGTAATTTCAGTTGGAGGTTTCATCAAAGGGAATAAATATTATTTGCAGTTAATCATAAAATCTCTTATTCATAAGCTCGTTCAGAATGCTTAAAAGCTCAAGTTGTTGTTGTTGTTGTTGTTTCCTTCGAAAATCAGAAAAATTCCCTTGCCTTTTAAAAAACGGCAATAACAGACCGTTTTCTAAAGGGGTTGATATGCAAAAGAGAAGCCCATAAAATCCTTGATGGTCATTATGCAAATGTATATTCAGACATTATTTAATACTTCCATGAAACTTCCCTGGCCTTCAAAATTTATAAAGGTGAGCGTCTCTAATGAATAAAGTGCGCGCCTCAGTATTCAATCAAGCTTGCTTAACCGATGGAAGGAATGGTTTCGAATGATATTCAGGAGTTCCTCTGTAGTTTTGTTACATGGTCGTTCTAGGCCTTTCGTTATCGATAGAATTAAATGTCTTGACATGACTTTTGGATTTCCGATAAAGCTTAGTTTGCATTCAATATTTCAACCAGCATAGTTTGTCAAAATTGATATTTTGTAAATAAAGCTAATTAAAAAGATTAGTGCGAAACTTTAAAAAAAACACATGTATGGAGAAATATGGCTAATTCGTCAATCAAGATCTATTTAAAATCCGAAATTATGACGATTTTTGTAATTAATGGATGTTTTATAAGTATTTTGAAACTTTTTTTAATGCGATGAAGAGGGTCATATAAAAAAAATCTGTTAAAGATTTACGAAATAATGAGAAAGTGTCTTCCAAATAAAATAATTAAATTATGCGTGGAAAGTTTTTTAAAGAAATTTAGTTTCTCATTTTAAACATGGTGAAATTTATAAAACATATAGAATTCAATACTTCTCGTTATAATTCAAAACTAACATATTCTTGTGAGGACCAATCTCAATGTCACTTTCATGACTTGAACATACTAGAGTTGATTTAATTTGGAATATACAACTTATTTTATTTTGGAATATTGGAATTAACTGTCATATGTCATATTGTATCATCGTATATCATATATATTGTATCATATGTCATATTGTACAATATGTATAAATGTCATATTGTACAATATATATGCCTATATTGTACAATATATGGGTCATATTGTACAATATGTATATATGCCTATATTGTACAATATATGTGTCATATTGTACAATATGTATATATGTCATATTGTACAGTATGTATATTTGTCATATTGTACAGTATGTATATTTGTCATATTGTACAATATGTATATTTGTCATATTGTACAATATGTATATATGTTATATTGTACAATATGTATATATGCCTATATTGTACAATGTGTATATATGCCTATATTGTACAATATGTATATATGTCATATTGTACAATATGTATATATGCCATATTGAATATGTATATATGTCATATTGTACAATATGTATGTATTGAACATATGTATATTGTTAAAAAACATTATAATGTTGCTATAATGTCCACACCGTTGGAATTCATATGTAACCGCAAAGAATTGCACAAAATAAATTGTTCAAAAATAAAATCGCATATAAAAAGTACCTCACAAAAACAGGTAGATTGCAATTCTTTTACTCGACAGTATAAAAATTCTTTCTGAAAATAATTTAAACTCCTCCATACACATAAAAAAGGGGGGTTCAAATTAATTGCTTCAATATTACAAATATAATGCTTCATATGCAACTTTTATTTATAATTACTTTTTTTCACGCTTAATATTTTTGTTATATATAAAGGAAACGGCTGATTCATTTTTTAGATACGAGCTGTAGAAAAGTATCTTTTCTTTAATCCTTTTGTATATACAGAATTTCTTATGAATGCTCCGATTGTTGATTTGGAACTAAAGATTTAAAAAATCAATACAATTAAACCATTTATGGTAATAACATGAAATATCAAGATTTAAGTGAGACTTAATCAAGTTTCCTTCGAAACATTAGAATAACTTAAATGAGATTTATGATGAAGTGCATTTTGTGGCGTGCATCTTTCCTTAATATAAAGATTAAAAGGAAGCAAAAAGTTCGTGTTATAAAATAAAGATACTCTATGGAAAAGATAATTCTGCAAAATCACGTAAGTAGATAAGGAGCGTTTGATAATATACTGGAACAACTGTTATCAAGGTGAGAGAATCAGAAGACCTCCTTCCGTTACAGCGTCTGCATGTGATGTTCCAAATCGCACTTCTTTTACGTCTCGCGATAGCGGAACTCTGCAAACAATGATTCAGGTCTTGAATCGCATGTTCGAACCCACCGTGCAAATGTACAGAGTGGAATTCAAACACATTTTCTTTTTAAAAAGCTCTGTCATAAAATTTTTCCACAAGACTCTTTTCGTAAGTATGTTTTACATATTTTACTGTTCTTAACAAGATACCACTCTTTAAGGGTTTTTTTTTTCATATTTGATTGTTTATACAATTCTTTTCCGTTAACCTAGCAGCAGAAAAAAATCGCCAAAGAAATTTGAAATTTTACATTATTTGGCGATTTTTGGTGATTTAAAATCTCTAAGAAATTTGGCGGAATTCTACAAAATTTGGTGAATTTTCGCTGCCACCTGGCTAACAATAAAGTACCGTTTATATTAACCACTTGACATTCGAATTTATTGAATTTTATAAAAAGATAACTCATCATATTTTGGTAATTCATTGTTAATTTGATTTTTTAAAATAATATATGGAGCATTTGGGATGCCAAATCTTTTCATATTGATTTTTTCGTATTTAAATGCGTAATTCTGTGGCCTGATTGCTGATTTGAAAATAAAAATTCAGTCATTCAATGCACGTGTCAGACACGTCATTGCATACGAAGTGGTTAAGAAAACGATCTTCGAGATGTGTTTGTTTGCATATTTGATTGTTTATTACATTACCATGCATAAAACAATATTTGAATATTTTCATGCATTATTCTTCAAGAATTCTTTTTTTTTTTTTTTTGAAAATTCTACCAGGTTCTGCAAAAATCCAAGCAAAGTTCGCCTTGCAAGATGAGTCCGAGCCGTCCACCCCAAGCCCCGAAAATCCAGCCCAACCACGTCCAGGAAGACCTCGACCTTCTCCTGAAGGGAGTGGAATCTCCGGAGCTGGCCTTGGCCATGGGGCGCATCATAGCCAGGATGGACGCCCTGGGGGATGACCTTAAGGCCAATACCAGCGCCAGGGGGGCTTTCACCGACGATGTCTTCTGTGAAATCACAGATAACCGGACGGACAATCGGAGGAGCGAGCTGATGACCCTCGCCGCCATGAATGACCTCATCCGAAAAGCGTGGGCGGTCAGCACCATCGGGTATGACTTGGGGTCCAGTCTTTGCAAAAGTCTATTAAACAAAGGTAGGTGGGACTGATGATTTTATTTAAATACATAAGATCGTTTGATTTCGGTGGCAAAATTTGTATCTAGTATTATCAGTCCATTACTTTTCTAAACACAACGGCTTGGTGAAAAGTGTTTTAGGACTTATCGATATCAATACTTGTTATCTCAGATTACCATTTATTAAATCTCTATCTCTTAAGATATTACTAAAGTGGAAATCCCCAATCGTTAATCAATTTCAGAAAGACAACCTTTTGTTATTCAAATGGAAACTTTTTCCGCGTTACGAAACGTGTTCTAAAATTTCTTTGTTTTAATCTTGTAATTTAGCATATTGGTTTTATATTTGAATGAATTCGGTTTTATATTTGCAAGCAATAAAGAAATTTTTCATCTTAACATATGATCAATAAAATCTGTTGGCAACTTGTATTCAAATTTGAAAAATAAAAAGATTTTTATTTTCGAATTTTTTGTTTCTATCCGTTTTAATAAACGAACCTGTAACAAATGTAATATTCAAGAGAAAAAAATGAAATATGAAAAGTGTTTTGTAGATTCTTTGTTTTCAAATACCTAAAAATGAAAACTTGGCTTAATTAGAATAAATCTTTTGATACTTTATCAACTGTTTTCAGTTTTATTTAATGTGATCAATGAACAAATGATTTACGCATTTTAAACATTTTGCCCCTTTTGTTTTCATTTTTATGACAATTCTGTTTTAAGTATTTAATATAATTTCCACTGCTTTTCCAGGTTTTTTTAAGTCTGTTTTAATCTTTTCCGAACGAACACTTTCTTTCTTTTTCTCTTTATATATATATATATATATATATAACAATATTGTACTTTTTTATATTTTAATCTTAACTTTTCTCTCTGTTTACTGCGCTTTTTTTGTCAATCCTCTGTTTTTAAGTAATCAAATTGTTTAAAAAAAAAACTCTCAAATTTCCCGTTTTGTAAAATATTATGCATGCATTTTTTAATGCTAAATTCTAATGGCTAAAAAATCGAGGTAAAATGACATCATTACTAACATGAGAGGCATCGAGTAAATCTGTTGCCTCTGTACAAAATGATGAAAATAAATTCAACATACGTTTATGAAGAAATGCAAATAGAGAACATAAGAAATCCGCCATCAAAACTCCGCTTTGAAAGACATTTCAATAAAACTCATTAATTGCATTTTTAATGGAATGAATCTGTTTAACATTTTAATTACAATCTAAATTATTTAAATATTAAAATCCCATTCATTAATTATATTTTATGTAGTTCCATACTATATTGCAAAAGATATTCGAATTTAAAAGGAAGTAATAATCAGTATTTTAACTACACTTCTCCAGCTTAGTGGAATGGACGCACAACACCGCTTCATGCACCTGCAACTATAACCCTCTGATTATTTAAACAGTGTAATGAGCATGAAGTGAGCGAGATATTGAAAGGCGTTCCTGTTCTATTCACCCCTGTTGTTCGTCGTCTGATATTTATTGGTTAAAATTTGATAAGGGATTTTAATATTCTATAAAAGAAAGCCGAAAGCAGCGAGCTGTTTGAAATTCGAATAGGAAATGGCTTTGACTAATTAAGTTAACTGTCGGAGAGAAACTGAAAATTTATTCTAATTCACATAAAAGACTTATAAGTGGAATGGACCCAAACACAAAGCCAGAATAGGATTAACGATTAATTCGCATTGGATATTTAATTAATTTCATAATAATTTCAGGCATTTATTATAAATAAGAACGGAATATTCGAATACACATGTTTTTAAGTACCTACCTCTTACTTCTTACGCATTTTTGCCAATGCAAGATGTTCATTTTTTACTAGCACAAAATACCCAAAAATATTGTGAAGGCATACTTAAGATATTGCAAGATATTAAGAATATCGATCAACATTTCAAGAATATCGAAGCGTATTAGTGCGACACCGTTCCACCATTTTTCACGTGCCATGAAAAGTGTGAAAGTTAAAAGATACTACAAAGTAAAGAACTGATCGGCAGATAAGCTTTTATATAATAAAGAGAGAATCTTTTCATTCTTGGAGGTTTATTTAACAAACAAATCAAGCGCAGCATTTCTATGTCTTTCATTGGTTCAACATTATTTTTTCCAGATTCAAACGTTACATATTCGAATTTCTTGCAGGGGTTTTGGACATTTTGCTGAAAAACTTCAACTCGGACGACAGCACGATCCAGTTCGAAAGTGCTCGACTGCTGGAACAATCCCTAACGACGGAGAACCGAGCTTACGTGGTCAAGCATGGACTTGCAACGGTGGTCAAAGTGGCCTGCGAATGTTCGAAATCGCCGTGCGTCGAGAAATCCAGAATTGGAACGGGGATACTGGAACACCTGTTCAAAAATTCCGAAGAGACGTGTCACGAGGTTATACGACTGGGTGGGCTTTCTGCCATCCTTTACGAGTGCAGAAACTGCGATGTTGAAACCCTGAGGCACTGTGCTGCGGCCTTGGCCAACCTCTCCCTCCACGGAGGACCAGAGAACCAAGAAGCCATGATACAGCATAAGGTGATGCATAAATTTCAAAAATTATATCGTTTATTCAAAAAAATCTTGTATATAGGATATGTGCAAAGCAAAAGTAACTTAAAGATGAAGAAATTTGGTTAGAAAATGGCTCTTGTGCAATCAAAACTCAAAACCAACCAACCAAACAAACAAACAAAAGTTTGTTGTGCTAAAGACATTGTCCTTTGGATACGAAACTTCAAAAATCTAAGTTTTAGACGTGAATTTTGGTACATAGCCTTATCACCAATTTTGCATAGTTGTCTTATCGAAATTTAAACAGAATTCGTCGATAAAAAAAATCCGTTTGTTGATCCAGTGGTGTCCATGTGATCATGTTAAACAAAAACTCTATTAGCTCCATGGATGGAACTGCATGCGTTAGGTATATATAAATAGCCTTTAATAAATAATATTTGATAAATAATAATCCACTAGATTATTTAATTCTTTATAAATTATTTTTAAGTTTAATAATTTTAAAAAACCTGTATGTATCTCAAAACTAGCGTGAAAGCATAAATGGAGAGGAGTTATATAAGAACAATAAATAAATAGCTTAGATTTGAACTTTGCTTTGTATATTTACAAATAAATCACTTTATATCTTTATATTTCTCATTAGATGTTTCTAGATGTTTTTTTAAATATTTTTCCATTTGATAATACTGGTTATAATGGACGCTGAACACTTATCAACTACATCCATTAACATTATAATCTTATTTCAAAGATATAATAACTTTTTTGAACAGAAAAATAAAATAACCAATTATTATGTTTGCATCAAGCTATTCTGAAATTTTATAAACTGTAATATAAATATAAAATTTAAAAAAAGGAGAAAAATTGAAACTTTTATAGAAAGATATTTCTACATTGTCTGTATATGATTATTCTCTATTCAATGAAAAAAAAAAACCTTTACAGACTTTTCAATTATGAAAAATCATTTTTTACTTTCATAGTCTTGAATATATTTTTGAATCTTTTAGGCTTCTGAATGGTTATTCCCTCTGGCTTTCCACTCGGACGACAACATCAAATACTACGCCTGCCTGGCCATAGCGGCTCTGGTGGCGAACAAAGAGATCGAGGCGGCTGTGCTGAGGTCTGGAACCTTGGATCTAGTGGAACCTTTCGTTACTGGCCACTCTCCGGAAGAGTTCGCCCAAAGCACTGTCGCCCACGTGCACGGACAGTCCAAGAACTGGCTCCTCAAACTGGTGCCAGTGCTCTATAGTAAAAGGGAAGAAGCTCGTAGTTTGGCTGCGTTCCATTTTGCTATGGAAGCCGGCATCAAAAAGAGACAGGGCAACACAAACGTAAGTACTGGCTCTAAACTTTGTTGTACCTGCACTTTTTTTCTAAAGTCAAGTTGCTACTTTGGCACAAAATAGAATTTATCTTAATTATTTGGAATGGTAAAGAGGTCCGGTAGGTTTGTTATTTTGCCCTCTCTAGGTACTAAACATAATATTAAGTTTAACCGACTATTCCAACCCACTCTAAGGGGTCCTGGTGGCCTGGTGGTAAGGTCTTGGCTTCGGGACCTGAACCGACTAACTAAAGAACTGACTTGTAAGTGGCCCTGGAGTATGTTAAATCCATCGAGACCAAACGCCTCCTCGCTGGTGGGACGTGAAGTGGAGGTTTGGAGAGGAGGGTGTCCTCTCAGGTGTTGACCACGTCATCTAACTACGATTCAAAATTACGGGAACCGTCACCAAACAGCCCTAGCGTTGCTTTAACCCTTTATGGTCTGCAATTTTTTTACCTAAGGAAAAAATTTCTTCTTTCGACGTCGTAGTTCTACCTTTCCCCGCTTGGTGGAAAAACTTACTGCTGCCGGCACATACGAAGGTGCCGAAAACGTCACAATGGGCTATTGTGGAATAAATCACTTAGCTACTGAGGCAAAATGATTCTGAGGTATGTGCCGAATTCGGCACACCTGACGTTAAAGGGTTAAAATGGGACTTAATAAAACTAAACGCACTGTCCCGAAGGTGTAAGAATAAATGTTATTGAACGAACCATTGTAACAGCAATACTGACGGGAACTAGGGTTCAATTCTAAGAGCCAAATCCGGCCGCGGACAATCCTTCAAGTGGGAATACATCCTATCATTGATAGAAGGTAATTGACTCCCACCATTTGTATATTCACCAAAGTGACGAGAAGTAAGTAAGTAAGAAAATATAAGTAAAGTAACATGTTATGCCTAACCTCATTAGCGTGGCGGGGGGGGGGAACAAACCGAATCCATTGCTTGTTTGGCGGTGAGGA
This sequence comes from Argiope argentata, assembly GCA_026289955.1. NCBI lineage: Eukaryota > Metazoa > Arthropoda > Arachnida > Araneae > Araneidae > Argiope > Argiope argentata. The sequence continues at coordinate 616,757 of JAOUZG010041912.1, forward strand.
ATGAAGATTTTTGGTGTGAGAGTTTGGTTTTAATTAATAAAAGATTAATGAATTAATATTTTGAAGAAAAAACTGTATTAACATCGAGTGTCATCCACTACAAGTTTTAAAAAATGTATTTGAACTCGAGTGGATGAATGAAAAGTATTTTATTAACGATTGAAACTCTGAACAAGATATATAGGGAGAGTGTGAGGTAACAGTAGGAATTGAAAAAATGATTTAAAATGTTACAATTTAATGAAATTCAAAGTTTTATAATTCGTTCAATTTTGGTGGCAGAACTGTGAAGCTTTTTTTTTTCATTTGAAATATTGACATATCAAGAATATTTAATGAATTATGTCTGAAAGGACAGATGAGAAAACGTATAAAAATGTAAATTCCAATATTATATTTTAAAATATTCCAATATTATATTTTTAAAAACTTAAACTACATGAAATGTAGCTCTTTGCAACAGTTGGAATATTTTCCGTATTAGATAAGCGCCTATCTCTAAAAATTTGTTTAGAAAACCCTAATTGGGCCCCTGTTTGCACGATCATTCTATATATTTGCTTTGAAAAAACGAAATGCATTCATTAAATCTGTCCCATCTGTGACAAGTAAAAGCACTCCACAATCAATAAATAAATATACGAGATAAACAGATAAAAAAATTCTTAAATGATATAAAAAAATCTAGACGTCAGAAAACTGAACGTGGATAAACAATGCTGGCGATATCTGATAAAAGGAAAGAAAAAACAAAGAATGAACTAAAGTATATATTTTCATGCTGAAACCTGTATGAGATACACGCGCATCTAGCGATAATTTCTTACTCTGAACTTGGAGACCAAATCCATTCATTTCACAACGATGTGTAAGTTAATAAATACTTGCATCATCCAAAAAAAAATGTTAAAAGAGGACGCTTGTGATAAGCTTCTAAACACTTATTCTTACAGAAATAAAAACTCTTGTGAAGAATGATCGATCTGAAAAATTTTGTGCTTAAGAATTGTCTATGTTTAAAGAGGTACTGAATATTTTATTGTTATTTTTCATTTTATGCTCGGGAATCAAACTGTAACTGTATACCTAGAAGGTTTCAACATCAAATGTATACAATTGTTATCTTTTATTTTATTATTCTGGAATGCATTATGTAATTAACGTATGTGCTATGTCATCAGATAAAAATGATTTATAAGAAATGCCATACGAATTGTTTTAAAATATATGCTGAAAAAAAAGAAAGGGGACTTAAAATTTTTAGCATTAGGAAGTTCATGTCTTTCATTTTCATTTCAGTTTTTAATTTGAATAAAACTTTATAAAAAAAATGTTTTATAATTTTTTATTATATCTTTTTTTTCTTTATATTTAAAAATCCTATCTGGATTTTCAGTAGAATAATAAAACATTATTTATTCTATAATACACCTTCCATACTTTAAACTGATTTTTGAATATCTTGATCCAGACTTTAAACGAAATGTTTTCATACTGTATGAAGAGAATCTATTCACAATGATTAAAAATTCTACACACTGCATTAAGAATTATATGCATTAGTTTATATATTAACCGATTAAAAATATTGTATTAATTTTAGGTATTAAAAATAATGAGGAAATTTAATTAATGATTTTTCATTCGACTTTACAATTCGATATAAATGATGATGAAGTTGATAATTGAATTAATGATTTTTCATTCGACTTAACAATTCGATATAAATGATGATGAAGTTGATAATTGATTAAGGATTTTTCATTCGACTTTACAATTCGATATAAATGATGATGAAGTTGATAATTGATTAAGGATTTTTCATTCGACTTTACAATTCGATATAATCGATGATGAAGTTGATAATTGATTAATGATTTGTTTCAAATCATTGTTATCTGATTTCTATGAAATTATAATTGATAACATTATCATCAAAATGATGATAAATAGGAACATTTCTTCGCTAACGTTATTTATTGGCCAGAAAACGTTAATATTAAAATGAGCTGTTTTCTTTGGTAATTGAAGTTAATCATATATCTGTGACTTTTATTGAAAGTACAGGAAACTTTATTTCTTGCAAATATTTTACCATTCTCGGTTTTATGAATCAATCGATTTTAGATAAAAACTTTTGATATACAGAATCGATATCGAAAAAAGAATAGAAAAACACTATCGAGTTTTGATATATATTTTTCTTTTTTAATATAGCATGTAAAGAACCTTGTTAACTAGACGAAAAAGTTTTGAATAGGAATGTTAATGATATAGATTACGTCTTAAATTTTCTGAAAGCATAGGTCGATATATCCAGCTTTTTAAATATTTACAGAAGTCTTAGAAAGATCAATATGGATTCTATGTCGGCATCCATATTGATTAAGGCTGGCACAGACATACTGCTGAATCGGCGTCTGGCTATCATAATCGTGTAGTGAAATCTTGATAGTTAAAAATAGATCTTGTAGATAGGGCTGTTTATTAGATTAATTTAAACAGAAATGACAAATTGGAGGCAAAAGAATAAATAAAATTGTTTTCGATATTCTAGAAATTTTAAAACCATTCAGTCTTATAAAGATACGCGATAATTTTTTTAAAATCGGATATAAATTATCGATTCGAAGCATGTTTTTTTTTTACCTATGAACTTCTATATTCTAAGATATCTTTTAATAAATATTGTATAAATCCTTGTAATAAAACGCAAGATAAGTAATAAAACTATAATAAAATATAAAGTTGGTATTTGATATTATATTAAAATTAAATTACTGAACGTAATTTTTAATTTATTGTCAAATTAATTAATTAATTCGAAATTATTAATAATATTATCAATTAATTATTTTGAATACATTAAACTTATTTTTAACTGATTACAGTGGTTAATTTCTTAAAATAGAGTTAGCTAAGTAAAATGATATTTCTTAATTTTTTAAAATATTATTACCATGTGAGAATATATTGTTTTGGTTAGGAGGTTTTGATGTCTGCGAAATTTACGGACAAAAAATAAAAGTTTTGAACCTCCGGGGATTATCGGTTGAAGAATTTTTTTACCTGCTTTTACCAGCATTGTATTATTATTACGCGTGCTTCATTGAAAAGAGATGCGCTTTTAAAAGGATGACGTAGAACTATGACATCATAGCTGTTATTTCATCTCAAAATGGGTTGAGCTTCAAAACTTTGTTTTTGTTTGCTAACTAGAAAAATTGAAAATGAAAGTTTAAAAAAATTATTATTATATATAGAAAGAAGGATAAAGACAGAAAAGTCTCGTGATTGTTTCAAACTGATTTTAGCAGGTTAATTACTTAAATTAATTAAGAAAAAGAATGGCTTAAAATTAATAATGTTCTCACATGATAACATGAAATTTGAGATAACAGATTTCCATTTTTTAAAATCTTTTTTTTCTTGTAAACAATCTTTCAAAAAATTCTAGTAATCTCAAGAAAATATATACTATGTCTTGAAATATGGAAACACAAATGGGAAAATAAAGGGAAAATTTTAGTAATTAACAAAGCAAAAATGCACAAGTGTCATAAAAATCCCTTCGAATTCCCAGTTATCTTCATTTTAAGCTTCTGATTTCTTCACAACAAACATTAGGATAGATAAAATATTCATTGATTTACTAACCTTTTGAGGCAAGAGCCCGATGTGTACCTTCAACTTTTGTTATCTCCTGAATAAAAAGGCCGGAAATTGAGGTCTGAATTGCAGAACAGAGCCGACGGTGTTATAACACATACGAGATAAAGAACGGTTCATCGAAAAAATTTATGTACCTGGATAAAACAATTAAGGATGATTCGAGTATGCCTGTGTGTTTTGAATATAGTGGCTTATTTTTACTGAGTGTTAATATATTTTTCACTATAAAATTTGTTGAGAAATAAAACTGGAAATAAAACAGAAAAAAGTATTATTCTGTATCTTGTTTAGAAATAAAATTCATTTATTAGGATTTTTTTTTAAATCTTTTTGTTAGAACAGATTTCTAGCCAAGAAATATTTATTTTTAAATTGTCGTAAGATATAAAGGAAGAATAGCCTCTAAAGACTATTAAATAGTTCTTAATACTACATTAAGTAAATAAAATTTAATAATTGAAAATTGAAAATCCTATTTACAGTATCGATCTTCAACTGCACAAATCTGAAAAAATTATTTGATAAAAAAAAGTTTAAAAAAAGTTTTTGTTATTGCTTCGCCATGTTATTTACTTCAAAAATGAAATATCAATATTCAAAAATTTGAATACATTTCTTAATGTAGATAATTTTATCAGCCGCATTTTAGTAATATTAAATTTTAAAGTTCCTTGGAGAAAAGGAGGTTATCAAAGTAAGTGTACAAATGTAACAAAATAAATGATTCAATCAAAAGTGTTTATTCGTTTAGTTATCAGTGATTCTATTCTGACTATCAAAATTTCAAATGACCATATTTCTTTTATAATAAAATGAAACGGATAAAAATTTTACATTATAAAACTGTACTTTTCTTACTTTTTCTTTATTTATTTGATCAGAAAATGCCACATGCTTGCCTGAATTAAAGTTTGGATTTAAAATTAAGAGAAATCTTATTTCATTTATATTTTGAAAAAAAAATTAATGCTACAAGAAATATTGCTAATCAATATTTATTGCTAATCAATATTATTATGCTATATAAAAATTTATTGTGAAATTTTCTTCAATATAATAAAGAGTGGTTTTGTTTATTTTTATTTCTCTAATTGTAAATATTATTGTAGGATTTATTTTTTATTAAAATTTGAACCCATTCCTAATATTTTAATTTAAATTCTAAAGAATTATTAATAGAGTATTAAAACAATGTTTTAATTTTAAATTATACAGTTATAATTCCATTTATAATTTGCCCCATTTTGTGAGCTGTTTTAAAGTACTGAAACTTTTGATGCAAAGACGATAGAAACGAGTTTTCTATTTGGAGGCAAAATGGATTATTATAGAAAATATTATTGTATTTGTTTACATAATTTATCTTTAATAAAATGTGAGTAAACGGTTTTTCCAATCATTCATAGAGATAATTGTTATAACCGTTATTAAAGATTGAAAAAAATGGTTGGTAAAAACCAAATTCTGTTGAATATTTTTTTTTCATTAATTAAACGACTCTGCAAATAAATAAACTTTCATTTTTAACTGAGAGTTTAGGATGACTTTTAATGATTTTCCAACAATTTTAATATTAAAATTACTTTCTAGCTGTAAAAGGATTTGAGAAATAGGCTCCAAATTAGTCGTCACTTTTAGTATTATATTATCACGGTTATTAAAGCTGTATTATGAATATGCTTCTTTGAGATGATACATCAATTCGGTGAAAATTTTCTTGTAATATTATGGACTCTATTCAAGCCACTGATTTAGTTATATGTAGTTTATAAACGCTAGCCAGTATAAATTATTTAAATCAACATATTTTAAAATTGTTTTTCTACGAATCATTCATAATTATGTCACAATTAGTTGCTTTATGTTATGTTCAGTTTTTATTTCCTCATCATTTGTATACAGAATTTTCTTTATTCAGCATAGACATATTCTTAAGTGAATTTAACCTTACGTTAGATAAAAAATCGAATAAATATGCACTACCCGACAGTAAGATTTAATATCTTTCTAGCAATAACTCTCAAAATGTGGTAATCCACAAAATTTCGCTTGCTGTCTTTCAAGACAGAAATATAAACATTTTAACTGTTTAATACAAGTTCATTTGGCGTGAATTTTAACGGTTGGCGAGCATTTCGCAGCTTGACGCCAAGAGCGTACAGTCATCTTAAATCCAACCCATGGTTTTGTTTTAAAGCGAAGTTTGGAATAAAACGTGCCAAAAGATCTCATATATTGCATTGCCTCTCAGGTTTTCCACGACATCGGTGTGGTGAACGCTCTGAAGAAAGTCGCCAGCTCCCCCAACGCCATCGCCTCCAAGTACGCCGCCCAAGCCCTGCAACTGATAGGAGAGCAAGTGCCCCACAAACTCTCTCAACAAGTGCCCCTCTGGACGGTGGAGGATGTGGTCGAATGGGTCAAGCAGGTAAATCCATTATTATCTTTTTATATTCATTCAGGAAATAATATATCTGCTTAAAGAGATGATTGTCCCCACTTGCATTGAATATTTCCTTTTTTACTTTCTAATACATGGTGTATAGAAAAAGGTATTATAATCGTCAAAAAATTGAACTTGAAAATTTGAAGAATCTCCCTGCTTTAGACCTCTCTAAGCAGTTTTTCTCTAAAAGCTCTAAAAGCAGATTTTTGAAAAATGTCCGTCTGTCGGTGACAAAGATAATCCAAAACTTTTTAAACCAGACGGGCGAAATTTGATATACAAGCCTAATTCTAATTTCATTTCTACTTACTCTGACAGGAATCGTGGAATAATCATATTAATAACAAACTTCATAGCGTAAAACTGGTCATTTCATCCTGGCGTTTACCAGTGCGAGAGCTAGACATCAAATTGTCCGCATCGGTTACACTCGTTTTACTCATAAACACCTTTTATTCGGCGATCGAGCTCCTTTCTGCTATTGAAGCCAAGTGATTTTAACAGTTCATCTTTTAATTGGATGTCTTAGTTTTGATCATCATCGTTTGCGATTTTTTAATGTTTCAATAGTGAATCTGCAAACGCTCCTAAATAAAAACTGTCATGTCACCAGCCACCATGAGACCGTTCCGGCCGCCTAAAAAAGTGAAGAAGAGAGTGATGTGAAGTGAAGAGTAAAAGAACAGTTGCGAAGTGGTTGAGGCCCGAGTAGTGTGAGATAGCTGAACGGAGAGTGGGCGGGTGCGGAGTTCCAAGGGGAACTCCGAGTCACAATTAATAACCTGGAAGTTAATCTTCAGTTGCAAATATTATATATAGAATAATCTATAAATATATAAATCATTCATATTAAATTCTAACAGAAAAATGGGATTTATATCTGGTACAGAGCAGTTATTACAAAAACCTTTTCATTTTTAAAAGTAATTGGTTTTTATAATTTTATTTAACATTTCAATCAGTAGAAATTTTTTATAATGTTTGAAGATATTTCTTTGCAATTTTTTAATAAGTTTTAATTCTACAAAATTTTACAGCCTGTGTAATTGAAAAGAGGTAGCGTGTCTTCCTCGTAATCTGGGTGTCCCTAGTTCGAATCCCGGTCAGGCCATGGTTGTTCTATGTTCTATCTGTGAGGTGTATGAATGTGCCCCCGTAAAAAGGGATTGTGCAAGCAATTGTGATGAGTGTGTATCATTCTCATATGTGCTAGAAGTCAGACTTCTGTCCTCGGGTGTTCAAGGGCCCACATCCTCATAAGCTACTGCACCCCTCTTTTCATCGTAAAGCGGACAGGATTTTACATAAAAAAATCCTTTCTTTTAACGATACAACTGGCGCTGTGTGGTCAAATATGGCTCTTGCGCCACTAAGTCCCACTATCCACCCCACCCTAATTTCATCTCACTCCAATTTTATCGCGCCATTTGAATTGAGTCCACTGAAAGTGCATGATGAGGCTTATGATACGTGAAAATACGCGAGACCATAAGAAAAAAAAACATTCTTCGAATGTTGAGGGAGGAATTATGTTTGTATGAAGTGTTTTTAAAGATTGGATTGCACAAATTCATTCACTCATTCTCTTAAAATGCGCGTACATTTATAATGCCAAACTAGATCCCAATTTAATGCTTTCGTTTTATTCTCAGTCATTGCATACTTTATGAACCATTGCACAGTAATGCCATCTATGAACCAATTTTCTAATTTTGATCGACTTAGATTAACACCTCCGGTGTATTTGCTTTATCATGGAAAGTTTTTAGTATCCCAAGTATGAAGATGTTTGTCAGCATTTAAAATCTATTATTATGCATAGAAAGAGATACTACAGAATGACAGTTTTTTATGTCTTATTGTTTTCGTAATGCTTTTTATTATTATTATATATTCAAGCAAGGTTCTTACAATAAAGGGACAAGAAAAGGCTCGTCACTTAAAAGGAATTTATTAAAAGTTAACATAAAAATAAAAAGGAAACTTCTTCACAATTCTCGGTAACTGTGTTTCGTTTAGTTTCTAGCTATTTTTTTAAATTCGCAATTCAGTTCTATAGTTTTTTTTAGCATGAATTTATTTCATTTCAAATAAATCCATGCTAATTATGAAATCGCATGAATTAGCATTAAATTTTTGAAATTCATTAATCAGCATTAATATTTTAAAAATATTTTTAAAAATAAAATTAGTATTAATATTTTAAAAATTAAAAATTTTTAATTTTAATTTTTATAGATCAAAATATCAAATATTTGGTGAGTTATTTAATGAAACGGTTTTATAATGTACAAGAAACATACCAATTAAAATATTATTTGTTTAAAAAATTTCATTCTTTTAAAGTCAGTGTTTTTTGCTATTTTTGTAGATCGGCTTCTCTAGATACAGTCAAGAGTTCCTAAACAGCAAAGTAGATGGTGATCTTTTACTCCAATTAAGTGAAAAGTCTCTCAGTGAAGATATTGGTATAGCAAATGGAATCCTTAGGAAAAGGTAACTTTATATATTATTCTTCTCTATAAAAACAATTTAAAATTTAATGAAGGAAATAAGCACATTTATTGAAAATGTGATTTTAATTATTGAATGTTATTTCGGAATTAAGGTAGTTAAGATTGCTATGGTGTTTTTTTTTCAAAGGAAGATGAAATTTGTTTAAAGAATTACGAGTCATTAAGTGAAAAAAATTCGTTGAAAAATGAATTTTTCATTTCATTCCTCTAATCTATGTATGTTTTATCATATAATTTAAAATATTAAAATTACTTAGAATTTTATTAATAATTTGTCCTCCCTGTTAATATTATTACAATATTCAAATGCATCAATGTATTGAAAAAAGCACAAGATAACCATTTCTACAAAAATGTCGAATCAATATGCAGTAAATTAATAAAAAACAAATCCACAATAGTGACTTCAAGTGTTTTACATAGACAGCGAGACATTTCGTGTTATCAGTGTACTTTTCAACTTATTCTAAATGTCATTCGTTGTTCGCAGTAAAATGTATATAAACCATAAAGACGAAATTTTGTCTCATGTCTTTTATAAAAATTCCCCGTTGTTGTTTTTAAATCTCAATGAAAATTTTCATACCACAAAAGGAAGGTCACTGCCAATTTTTAAAATTCAAATGGTTAGTGAAAATTAATAAAAATTGTTGGTATTTTTTAGCTGTATCTTCTGAAAAAATTATCTCTTAAAAAGAACTTTAATATTATTTAAAAACTTGAAGAATTTGCCTTATTATTTAAGTTTCTTTTCCATACATTTTTTCTAACATTCGCGCATTAAATTTTGTATACATACTACTAATTTGTTATGATGAAATTCAAAAGCAGTTTCTTTGGTCCATCAAATAATTAACTGTACGCTTTTGTTAATGTTAAGATTTAAAAATTGCTTTCTTTTGGCATTAAAGGAAAAGAAGAGATTTTACTAACGCTTTTACACCATAGTAGTTTTTACATTCTTTGCATATTAACTATTTCCCACTTACAATAATTTGTATCAAATTAATTCCATTAAATTTATATTTTCTGTCCTATCGAATAACAAAGTAAAATTTCTAATTCAATAGCAATAGTTTCTAACATGCAATAGCAATAGTTTCAAAACCAAGGAAATCAATATTAAGAGCGGACAAGCTGGTCCTTAAAGATATCTAGAATTTTATAAATCTACAAAGCACTTTTCTATATCTATGCATAGTATAAAATGATGTCTCCTGAAAGAGTCTGTATGTTGGAATTATAAAAGGTCAAGAAATAGTTAACGGATATTGGAGATATTTATACTATATTGTAGAGCATTTATTGGGAAAAGTGTTTGTACATTAAATCCATATCAAAATAAAAAGGGGAATTTTATAATTGCGCTTTTAATTTATTCGCTCATGCACGAAAACTGGAAACTGCACATGCGCAAGTAGCAAGAGCCGTGGTTTTCATATGCAGTACATTTCTTTGTTTACGTCTGATTTTAAACAGAGATTCAAATCTCGTTATGCCGAAAAGGAGACAATCCTACCTCGAAATGATCGCCTGTGTTTTGTATACGGAAATATCACATTCTTACCTTTCTGACAGTCTGAATATTTCTGAATGTGTGATATAAAAAATGGTTTTGTAGCTATTTTTGTTAATTTCTAAATATATTTTTGTATTTGATATTGCGCAAAATGCCCATGTCATATCGGGTGGAAGTTAGACTTAAATTTAAAGCTAGTTTTTCTTCTTAGATGCTATGCCATGGGCAACGCCTTACGGGTACAGATAATTTATAAAACTCTATACTGATCAAAAATTTAAAATTTTTATTGAAACATCGTGATATATAGCATCGTTTTAAAAACATTGTAAATTTTATAAAATTACAAATTTTTTAAAAATAATAAGATGGATGTATGGATAATTTTGGAAGCATCATAATTTAGTTAACCCATTCTCTGCCAACCACGAAATATACTCGTGGTTGGCAGAGTGTTACTCATTGCCAGGACGAATATACTCGTGATACTTTTCAATATATTATAACGTACAACTTGTCAAACTTGCAAACTTTTTATGGCCACAAACATAATTATACTTTTTTTTAAAAAAAACTAGAAATAAATTGTTTTTGCAAAAATTCTACTTTATTTAATCCATTCACAGCCAAACCTAAATTGTATGAGGTTATTCCTATTGCCATCCACGAGTATACTCGTGCTTGATTTTTATACACGCAAAGGATTATTTATGACAAAATATGTGTATTTATTTTGAAATAATAAAAATTAGATAAACAATAACACTCAAAACAGAAATGGGGCAATGGGAATAACTTCTTACAATTTAGGCTTGGCATTGAATGGGTTAAATAATCTCTGATATAATTCTAATACATATTCAATTTATCATTAAATTAATAGAATTTAACTATCAATAACAAATATTCCTTATAATAAAAATGTATATATTTTTTAAAAAAAAAAACGTCTTCTTATCTCCCAATGGCTCTAATATATTTGGAAACATTATTACAACATAGACTTCGGCGCATTGTTGACATGTCACCGATTTTAACAATATTCCGTAATAAATAAATAATTTTTTTCCTCTTCCAGATTCCAACGCGAGCTGAACCAGCTGAAGAGGCTGGCGGACTACTCGTCCTGCGACACCTCCGGTCTGAGCTCTTTCCTCCAGGGCCTGGGCCCCGAATTCTGCCAGTACACCTACCAGATGCTGTTAAGTGGCGTGCACGTCAAGGACCTCAAGGAGCTCACCCCCGAGCAGCTGGAGGCGGAGTGCGGCATTTCGAACAGCATCCACCGAATGAGGATCATGCACATGGTCAAAGGTGAGGCGGAGCTCTCGTTCCTGTTCAAAAGTCATGCGCAATGAGGGTGAGGTGTCGTGCAGTGTGTGAATAGAAATGTGAGGAAATCGCGCAATACGACAAAATTGTGGGGTTGCTTTCCAGCACATGTTGTTCCTTTTTGGGTGTGAGGGTTTCGCACTGAGCTCTGATGGATGTTTGACTGCCATAGCTATCATTTCTGATAGCCATGGTGTTTCAACACTTTAAGCCTTGGCTATCAAAAACGACATCAGTTACATGAAAATCATATTGGAGTTTGATTGTTGCCCCCCCCC
>JAOUZG010041912.1:628619-651977 GCA_026289955.1 Argiope argentata
AGAGAGAGAGAGAGAGTATGTGATAAATATATATGCAGTATGCGATAATAAATACGTAGATTTACAGTTTTTGAAAATAAAATATATAAATACAGTATTTTATCTCTTTTCTTTTGGAATAAAGTTGCATTCAGTGCGTGGAATTGAAGCAATTACGACACAATTGAGACTGGTTAAGACAATTGTCACAGTATGTGGAAGTTAGCTTTGCTTTTTTTCTGGCCAGTTCACGGCCCTCTGTCTTAGAAATGTTGATATGACATTTACATCACAACTTTTTGCAATTTTCATGGATCCTATCAATCAAGTGGTGCGTTTTTTTTCTTTTTTTGCGCATCAAAATCGGGATCTATATAAAAGTATTGCTTTTATATGTAGTTTTATGTTGAAAAAAATACAAATTACACAAAAAAAATGTTTGGCCTCATTGTGAACATTTGCAATTTTGGCTTGGCAGTCAAAGTGTTATTGACTTTCAGGTTTGGTGATGAATTTGGCGATTTTGATGGCAAAATGGAAGTATGAGAATTATCTGGAATTTTGGCCATAGGTTCATTAGAACGTATTATGAAGATATGTCTGGAAGTTTCTATGACGTTCTTTGAAAACTGGAAAAGGCCGATGTATCGGGCATGAATTAGACAGCTGAAGCGATTAGTTAATCTTGAGACTGAAATTAGGTCGTATGCCTAGTCTTGTACTCCAGTACTTAGACAGCATTGAGTCTTGTGCCGAATAGCCACTCAGTGTTCAGACGAACATTGCTTTGGTAGTGAGTCATCATGCTTTTCTGAAGCGAATTGACAGTGAAAAATAGCAAACTTTTGGAGGGACGTGAATGATTATGTGAAGTCTCTGTTCCTGAGGAGGTTTCTCTGAGTTTTTGTGCTGCTATGGTGGTTTATTACCGATTTGCCGTTTGTGTGCTTCAGTTTCTCTTTAGTCTCGTTCTTCTTCGTGAACGGTTGTTTGCTGCCAGTGTATTTGTGTTGTATCAAGCCTTTTATTTGTGGCTATTCTCTTTGGTTTGTTCCAGTGTACAACTACTACATCAAGTCGTTTGATTTTTGAGGATTTTTGGATTTTAAAAGAAATTTTCCATTCTTCATATATAAATTTCTTCTAAGGCAATATTTTTAATCGTGTATTCAAAAAAAAATTATCGACTTCTCAAACGCGTAATACGGGAGTTTATTGCTTATTATAAGGGCCTATCAAAAAAAATGTCGATGTCTGATGCAATTAAAACACAAATGAACTTATCCAAATTCGAAATAAATAAATAAATATTAAGTTTAAAAGAAAAAAATGAATTAATTGGAAGAAAAGGAAGAAAATAAAGAATCTGGCTTAAAGACTTTATCCAGTGTTACCCCCAGAGAAAAATTCAAATCAGTAATTTTTTTCCTGTGAGGGGTCTGACTTTTCTCCAAGTATTGATCCCTCATAATCTAAAATTCCCAAGGAATTAAAATTTTTGAAGATAAGAATTGACATCAATAAAGCAATAACAATACATTACACAATAATAAGTAAAATTTGATTTCAAAATTCAAATTTATGTAAGATTACTGAGAAATGTTATCTAAAAAGAACCGTTGTAAATCTATTAAATAAAAAAAATCAATAAAAGATAAAAATCCAAGGACATACGAATTGAATGTAAAAATAATCCAAAAGCTTTTATAAAGAAAATTAAGCCTGCCTATAAAACTGCAGACAAATAGAGCAAACAAAATTCAACTTCCCCGCGCTTACAACGGAATTAAATTTTCGGAAAATATTTTCTAACGGTGTTAATTTTTTAAAGCAAGTGAAGAGAATTCCAATGGAAACTGTTTATTCAAGTGCTTTAGCTAATATGTTTTTCCAGTAATATGAGAAAAAAATTAAACTCAATTTGATTAATAGTTTTAGGTATTGTTACTTTTTTAGCGTAGCGGGTTCGGATTGAATGGACTTTACTTGAGGACAGCACAAACAAATTTATTTACAGCTATTTACAGGATAATTGATAAAGTAAAAACTTCAGATAAACACAATCCAGCAGTCAACAGTCACTTACAGCGTAGATGCAAGCCTTACGAACAATAAAAACAGACTACAGAAAACAGCTATCGTATAGCACAGCAAACAGCAACTCACTGAGAGCTCAATAACACAACGTGAACAGCAAACGTGAACACAGCTCACCAATAACAAGCAGGAAAAGTATCCACTAGTCCAGCGAAACGCTTCTCTTCCGAGAGAGAGAAACACTGCCAAATGCGGCAGCCCGTCCCTTATATAGCCGGGCGAGAAAAGAACCTTCGGAAAGCACCGAGAGATATCCAGCGGCTGCCAAACTATTCCTTTCGCTAAACCAACTCGGCTGGCGCCAAGCTCTTTGACGCCGTCGCCAATCGCTCTCCCCTCCGTGCTTTCAGCGACCTTCGCTCGCTTGTAACAATATATTAAACATTTACTTTTAATAGACATAAACAAAACGTTATTATTGATTGTTATTCAAAAGAATTAATTTTAATTGAAATAAACGAAAATCACAAAGCTACCTAATTGTATTTCAAAATTGAAATTTCTATCAAAAAACCTTAGATGTTTTTTTAATAAAAGGGGTGAATTTAAATTTAAAGTAATGAATCTTAGTAACCGTTCTATCTTGAATTCTAAACTTTTCAAAAAATTGATTTTCTAACAATTTAATAGGATTAAAAACATTTGTATTAACAAAATTTCTTAGATCAACTGACAGTCGCATTAAAAAGTTTAAATAATTTTCCCAAAAAACTCTTCCAATATAGAAAGAAGGACTTTTAGTCAAAGAAGGTTTATTTATTTTTTAATTTGTATTCTAATATTTTCATAACTAAAGAAATTCCTGCTAGTTTTTTTTCCAACTCAATATATGGCGCTGAGATTGTTCAATTTGTGACGTCAATTGTGACGAGGCACTTTGAACAAGTATTGTAGGCGTTTTCAGCTTTAAGCGGTAAAGTTCAATTTAGTTTGATATAATTACCTGCAGTGATATGTTTAATTTGTTTATGAAAGCCTGTGGATTATTTTTGCATTCAGCTGGTATGTTCTTTGCTTTTTATATTTTATGGCTGTTTTTAGATTTTATAATTTGATAATGTTTTTGTAGTGGTTTGGCTCAATTTTACTGTGGCCTTGTGGTTTCAAATTGACTGCGTCTTCAAATACCTGAATACTTGTCTGAGGATGACTCTTGATATAGTCTTCAAGCCACATTCTTTCTTTCTTCCTTTTCTTTTATGCCATTTAATTCATTTTTCTTTTTAAACAATATTTATTTCTAATTCAATTCTTGAGATTCTTTCCTTAAACTTAAACTGTGAAAATACGCGTAAGGTGCCATCTAACTTTACTTATAAGATATTCTACAAAATATACGAGTAAGACAAACAATCTCCAATATTTTGTCTCTAATTTGATGTCAGTGGTTTTGTAAATATAGATGGCGCCAAGTATTATTTATTCAACCTCTTCACGATATTTCCTTTCTAAAAATATTTACCAGTGTTTGCAACATAAGATTGATATCTAAAGCAGCAATACTCCCTTCCCCTTTTTACACCATTGTAATGTGTGTCAGTTATAAAACTGTAGAAAAGTGGTATCAGACTGTAGAATGAATATTCACTTTAAAATGAAATGGTTTTGATACTTTTCCAATGGCCATGTTTTTTTCTACGGTTGATAATAACACTATGTTCATATCAATACAAGTCTCTTATATCATCTTTTCTTATTTAATGCTAATAAAATGAAATCTGACTTTGAAGTATGTGTTGAATTTTTTAAAAAAGCGTTTATCATATGTTAATTGAACCAAAGAAAGTGCATGTTCTTCTTAATTCTTGAAAATTTTAATAACTTTCCTAAAAATCTGCATATTAAGAATAAATGGATATTTTTCTAATTATACCACTCCTTTTTTTTCAACTTTTTCATTGTTTGTCATTGTTCAAATGTTAATGAAATTATTTATATTGTTATTATTATTATTTTTTAATTTTTAAGAACATTTCAAAAAGATTAAAAGTGCTCACAAATAAACGGACATTAAGAAATAAAAAAATATTATTTTTTCAAGTTTATTAATACCCAATCGAATAGTTTTATTTTTAATTTTAATCCATTTATTTTGTATGTGACAAATATTCATGGCGAGAAAAATGCTTTCAATATCGCTCAAAAACTCTGATGGTGCCATCTCGTGGAAATTTTAAATATTGTTGATACATATTAACATATTATTATTATATTACTTTCAAAATAATTTAAAATGTTCTAAAATTATACATTTTTAGATTTTTTTGCATGATATTTTTTAAAGAAACACCGAAAATAATTAATCTAAATGGGTGTGATTTATACAGAAAGGTGCTATAAGGATTCTAACTTTTTCACTCATATTTATTGCTGTTATTTCTTTTTGCTTGATTAAATTTACGTTTTCTAAAAGATTTTATATTGTTCTTTCGCAGGCATGCATTCTAGTCGAAATGGTGTGGAGTACGAAGAGGGTCCAAACCCAAAAAGCCTCGATGTTTTCATCAGCTACAGAAGATCCAGTGGATCACAGTTAGCTAGGTATTTATTTATTTATTTTTCATTGATAATAAAACAAGTTCTATCATGGTCAAAAATGTTTTATGTTCCTTTAAAGTATTTTTAGATTACTTTTTACAAAATATACCAGTTTATTTACTCTGAATTTATAATATTTAATTTACGACTTTATTTTCACTGCTCCAACCGAGACACTTGTGCAATACTACTTCATTTTAAAATTTTTGAGCAAAAATATTTCTGATAACTAGACACTTTTGGCACTCGTTACTCATAGGTGTTAGTATTAAACTGATATTTAATAACCCGTTTGAATTATGAGATATTCAACATTTTACAAAATCAATCAATTACTTATCTTTGAATTTATTTACAATTTTCTTTTAATCTCGTAGGTACAAATGTTCGCAAATATCTTTCAAAATGACATATACCAATTCTAACATTCATATTTGAAACAGTCTCTTTAAATTAGAGAAATTTTTATAATCTTTAAATATTTCTTTCAGACATTAGAAATGTCATACTTTTACATGTCATGTCATAAACCTAATTATAAATACATTTTTTTTTAAAGTTTGACATTTCAAATAATATTCATACATCTTGTATTTTGCAACTTTACAGTTAAGGCTCCCTTTTTGAAATCATTGAATTATCTTACATTATTATCCTGTGGCGCTGGCTTCATAAGCCAGATAACATCTACGAATCCGAAGTCGATTTTTGTATTATGGTCATGTTACTCGGCTACTGTCCCTAGCGTCGCAGGTTCGTATCTCGGCCTTCAATCGGTACAATCCATTATTTCTATCTTCAAAATGGGAATTAAAATTCATCTATTAATTTGTAAATATGGAAGATATAATTTCTGGTTCAAGGCAATACACATCATGAGATCCTCTTTTTATAAACCAGTAAACTTGGTTTCACTTTTTAAATTTGTTTAATTAAATCATTACAGCGTTATGGGAAACTTGAATGACTCATGACCAGAATGATATCCAGGTTTCTTTTAAATATTATCGAAGTAGAACTTTTATTTTAAAAAATACTTGAAATTAATGAAAGACACGATTCTGACCTCTAAAATTTGACAAGACATTAATGAGATATAAATTATTAGTGTTTTTAGGGGGGGATATGTTAAAAATTACCCTCTTGCACAATTTTCAGATCATCAACTCTAGGCAGCTGCCTAATCTAAAACTCGCCGCTGAGTATATGAGCATGTGTCAGTAAATTGTCTTTTGTATTTCACGTTTATTGAAGCAAGCAACCCTCATTTCAGTCTGTTAAAAGTCCACCTTCAACTGCGGGGCTTCTCCGTGTTCATCGACGTGGAGAGGCTCGAGGCCGGAAAGTTCGACAACAACCTGCTCAACAGTGTCCGGCAAGCCAGGCATTTCATCTTGGTTCTTACTGCAAACTCTCTGGACAGGTGCATCAACGACACCGACTGCAAAGACTGGGTGCACAAGGTAAAAACTTCCTGGAAATGTTAAAAAAGCATTTTTTATTATTATTATATGACAGATTTATAGTACTTAAAAACAAAATTACAAATTAAATTCCTGTATTTCGGGAATTCAGAATGTTTAATTCAGGAATTACAGCACAAACTTGGTCTACAAAGACTTTTAATGTGAACGGTTAACCGAATTAAGACAAATCTATATTAATAAAAATGCAACTCGAAATGCATTGCTAAGCGCAAAACTGGAGAAGGCTTGGCCGATTCGGCTAATTTTTTCAAAATATTTTCGTTAAGACACGAGGATGGTTCTTATGGAAAGAAAAAATGAAAAAACTGCGAGGAAAATAGTCAAAACGACACTTTTCTTACTTTCCCGCCAAAAATCTGCATTTCCTTCCCCCCACACCAACTGAGTAAGATAACAGGAAGTAATAAATTATGATTTGTTTAGAAAGAAATACGCGAAGTCAGTTGGTTTTCGTTTATAGCTAACGGGATGTTTTAAAAAAAAAATAGTTTTTTTTATTATTAATCTGTATGGATATTTAATCTATGCCTGCTCAAAATTAAGTCCGGGCAGGGAAGAAAAAAAGGATAAAAGGAAAAAAGGGTTTGTAGAATGAAAAGTAGTGAAGAAAAAAGGATAGAAAAGAAAAGAAAAGAAAGGGGGGGTGTCACCATTATTTCCTCTGTGCGCAGCATTTTCCTAGCTGTTTTTAAACTTTCGCATCTCTTGAAAATCAATTGTGTCTTTATTTGTTTAGTGTGTTTACATTTATGAAAATTTGAATCTCATTATTCTATAAAAACGTAGAACTTTAGACCTTTCCCTCCACCATTTAAGTAAAATATCAATTCGGGGACAATCATTGTAAGGATAGAAAGAGAAAGATGAGTAGTACAATGAACAGAACATCTGAAGAAAATATTACTAAATAATACTACAATTGAATCATATGATTATCAAAATTAGTTTGGTTTAAAAATATTTTGGTCAAAAACCTGTTATGAGACACAGCTACATAAAATATTATATGAAAATTTTAGCGAGCATTAATACTGGTGAACCGACTGGTCGCCAAAGGCGGCTAGTATGCATTAAAAATTTTATTCACGTTGACGCTAGTACAGGGCGCTGTCTCGAAACATTTATTGTTCAAAGAATCTTGGAAATTCAGACTTTATTTTGAGATCTGGAATAGGATGCCAATGATGTAGGGGTTGTTTTGGAAGCGTCTAGGCTCAGAAGCCTTTTATCTTTCGTTAAACTGAAATGATGGATTAATAACATGCAACTTATGTTAAGCATAAATGGGGGACATATTATGACATAATTTTCTTTCTTATTCATAGAAATCTGGAATACTGAATTTCGTATCAAAGGGATGTAGCCGAATTTCCGCAGGATTTATGAGCTAATTGAGAACTATGATTTTTTTCTTGTCGAGAACAGTAAAGCATTTTCTTTACCGATTGACAAAAATATTTCCACTCTAACTAAATTAGATGAAAATTCTTTTCAAGAAAATTTGAAAACCAGTGTCGTATTTGAAAACTCAATTAAATTTTAGAAATGTGCGGTATTCCGAAGAAAACAGGTTTGAATAATTCAAGTTTGTTTACATCCTCTATACCCTTTATCTTTTACCATGCATTTCGAAGGGCAAAGGATAAGTGTTCCGTTGTAAAACACGTGGATACTTTCCGGTAGATGTATAAAATTATCCGACGAATATATATATTAACCAAATTACTTACCCAAATTCATGCAAATATATAATGACATAAAAATTTCTTCAATCAATTTCTATTTTGTTTCTTATTGTTGTAACTCTTTTTAGGAAATAGTGGAAGCCTTGAAGAGTCAATGTAACATCATTCCCATTTTGGACAACTTCCAGTGGCCAGAAGTGGAATCCTTGCCGGAAGATATGAGAGCAATCCCTTATTTTAATGGAGTCAGGTAAGAAGTTTTATTGAATCTATGATTATTAGGAAAGTATCACTAAAAGGAAAAAAGAATATCATATTTTTGTCTTTTTTTTTCAATTACTCCTATTAGTTCACACTTTCTCTACATATATACATATAATCTTGTTCAAACTTGCATTCATTAATGAAATACTTTTTATTCATCCACTCAAGTTCAAATACATTTTTTAAAAACTTGTAATGAATGACATTTGATGTTAGTACAGTTTTTCAAACATAGATTCATTAATTAAATTTAATGTTTAGAACTTCAAATATTGTTTTAGCAGTTTGCAATGAAAATTGAAATCAACAGGAAGTTACTTAATCAAAAAAATGCGAGGATTTCATTATTTTTTGCTTGAAGTTGAAAAATGCGAGTTCAATAGTCGCGAAAATCAATAATTTTTTTGAAAATTTTTATACTAAGTATGCGTTTTACCCAAATGATTTACGAGAGTGAGTTGTTCTGACATAGTGGGCTGAATGAAGCATTTTTAAAAAAAATAAATTTGAAGGAATTTTAAGCTTTAGTTTCAATTCCGGTTTCTCTCCTTAAAATCTTTACCATCCATTGTTGGTCACTTCTCCCACCTAATGGAGCTACGTGCCGAGAAAGAGAAGGGAAAATTGCGTGAAAATTCGCTTTCTACTTTGCCACTTCATGTTGTGATTCTGTCATATGTATATACATATTTATATTAATTATAATTATTTAATTAAGAGTAACCAAAATAAAAAAAATCTTTGTTGACCTAAAGAAGAATCAACTTTTTAAATTACCTTTTAAAATGTGTTTTTCGAAGGTAGATTGGTAAAAATCTCTCGAGCTTAAATTCTTTTGACAATTACTATAATTTCTCTATACTACGTACACAAGAAAGTAAATAAAAATGGTAACTACCAGCAAATTTCCTATGATATCTTAAACAAAACTTTACCACGAGTCGATACTTTTATTCCATTACAATTATTTCATAGATAATATCTTTGTGTATATATATATAATCAAATATTATTGTCTGTAGATGGATCCACGACTATCAAGATGCTTGTGTGGATAAACTAGAAAGGTTCATGCGTGGCGAACTGAACGTCAGAGTGGACGGACCCATAGGACGACATCTGGGGATGGGAGGTTCAGCGACACCCGGCACACCAGGGTCTATACCCAGGCCCCTGCCACACAACAGTTACCTCAGAAGTAATAGCAACGACAGTGACAGCAACAGCAGATGATCCTTCTCACCTTGACATAAAACTTTCGGAAAGACTGCAGTTTTCAACATAAATGTGTGTTGGTGTGTGTTCTTCGACAGTAAAGAAATTTGAATAATCTAGTAGTGATGTAGTGTGAAGTTTTAGCAGGAGCATATATACATTGACTGTTCACAATTGTGGTATGTATCTTTGCTCCCTTGAAGTAGTATCACCCAGGACAACCTCGCAGTCCCTGTCCTACCTTCTTCATTATGCAAATCTTTTGATGGGAGGATGAGCTGTATGTCGATTTAAACTCTTAGGTTGTAAATAGTTACATGATTGATGCTATTCTACTTTTTTGAAGAATTTTGTTTTTTGTGTTTAAATAACGCAAAATGTTTGTTGAATACAGTTTCGACCATCCAGTTGATTTTTGTATAGGTTTTTCTAAAAGGCAGCACACTTTTGTGTTATCTGGCATCGACGTATGCCTAAGATTTGAACACATAATACGAAGTGTAAAATCTTCAAAATGAGACTTGTTTTCCTGAGTTGTATGAAAAATCAAACTTTTTATGGCTTGAGATGTTCATTTGTAAATAAATCATTGGATTTCGCTTTCCAACATTTCCCAGTAGAAGAAATACTTTTGTTTTTTAAATTAAATGTCTTCTCTCGAGTTAGTTTTGTAATTCAGATATTGTAGAATGATCGCAAACTGAATAGTTTGCTATTATTCTATGATCAATGGCAAATTCACATTAAGGCATATTAAAATAATCTTATTCTTAAATATTTCTTTAAATAATTGAAAGAAAAAAGAGGGAATCAATTTTTACCCTAAATTTTATAACGTATCGGAGTTTAATACTGCCATTCTTATTTCAAATTCAAGTTGTGGTGGTTACTGCTATAATGAAAAAAAATGATTATTGGTGCTATTTATTCCCTATATTTTAAAGAAAAATGTATTTTTACTTTAAAATTTTTTTCAATATTTATTTGAAAAAAATATTACTACTTAACTATTTTTTTAAAAAAAATAAATCCATTCAACATTCCCATGCTGAGTATTCTTTCAATTAATAAATAAAACCTTATTAAAAATAATTTATATATTTTCATTTAATCATATATGCTAATTAACGAGAAAAGTTTTTTTAATTCCAAAACGCTGTCACAATTTAAGCAGCCAAAATGTTTAAAAACCAGTGTCCAAAAATCCGAGTTAAAGCAAAATAAATATTTAAAAAAAATGTTCTTGTATTTTGATGGAATAACAGCAAATAGACAACGTAGCCGCTTGTGGTTTTATTCTTTTTCTGCTAAACATGTGAAAATTCTCATTATTGATATAAAATAATACGGTTGATCTGTAGAGAAATTCACCCCCTTGGCGCACTTTTCAAAATCGCCAATTCCCCGCGCTCTTGGGTCTTATCTCCCGGAGGAAGATATCCTCCAACGACAACATGGGGTTACCATATTTGGCGCTAAATATACTTGTTGAAAAGGGGGCGATACTCTCTCCTGTCGCACTAAATAATACACTGCCATATTGTAGATGAGATATAAAAATTTGTTTCATAGTTCATTATTTTTTTTTATTTTATAATTATCAGGCAAATTTACAAGGTATAATAGTAAATGCAAAAGATCAAAATAAGAAGCTTTGGAAAGCAAGCAACTTGTATTATTTCATTCATGGAAAATGTTACTGCACTAACTCAAAGCCATTGTAGCATTTTCTTAGCTTTTCTTTTCAAAATAGTTGAGTCTCCTTAATTGTAAAAATACAATTGATTGTTCAAACCGTCTGTTACGATATCACCTTCATGTACTTTGTCAATGCCTGAATTATAACAAACTTGCAAATTTAAAATACAGAATTTGAAGGAAAAAAATCAGAATTCTTTTTAAAAAATAAATTTTATTTACAAAATTTGTGAATTAATTCCTAATTTCTTATCAATTAATATGAAAATCCATTCCTTATATTAGAAATGGATTACAAATTTTTGTAACTGAATGATATTTTAGTAAATTGCACCAAAGTCATTGTTACAAATTTATGACTTTGCTTCAAGCGAATTAATATAAAAAAAATTCACAAGATGTAGAAAAATCGTGCTATTTTTAGAACAAGATATTCAATATTTCTATTACTTTTAGTGTATCAAAATGTTGGTTGGTTGGTTGGTTCTAATGGCACTTGCCTATGGACAAGCTCGCTGCTGGACCCAGCAGCAGATTTAAGCCGAGTGAAGCGTCTCTTTCAAGTAGCGCCAACTAGGGCCAAGAGTACGACTTTTGCTACACACTCATCTCATTCGCTTGCACAACCCCTTTTTACAGGGGGGCACATTCACACATCTCACAGATAGTACACAGAATAACAACCATGCCCGAACCAGGACTCGAACCCGGGACCTCCTGAATACGAGACAGACGCGCTACCCCTGTGCCAGCAAGCCGGCATATCAAAATGTGTGTTGAGTAGTTCATTTTAATGAACGTACAAATTTATTTCAACTTGAGCTCGAACTCATAATGCTCCGTCTGTCTACACGCTATGCAATTACAAATTTGAAGCAAAATGATAACTTTATAAATAAATACAATTAATTTTTGATCTTTTGCCTTTTGAATATTTCATGAGAATATGAAAAAATCACGCTTTTTAGATTAATGGATGTGATGTATTTTTTAATGTATTTTCAAGCTTATTAATATAGAGAGCTTAATATTTAAACCGATGCCTTGATGGGTGAATTATGAAGTGCAAATTGTTTTTGTAAAAAGACTCGACTCTATGTAAAGGAATGCTGCTTTTCTTATTAAAAGATTTAGGGCATTCTTTTCGCGGTAATGCAAATATTTCGAAAACGGATGTCTGACGAACTTGCTTATTGCCTTTGTAGTTGGAAAAGTGCAAATGATTTGTGAATAATCCTTGTAAAGTCACTATTTTTTTTGTCCATGTCATTCTGTTGTTCATAACTAGAGCTTCATATTATTTATAAAATACATATGTGTTTATCTCGCATAACATGTCAGAATGTTGTTATTTATGCTACATAAAACTGTACAGTTTAAATCGATTAAATGAATATTTATTTTCCAAAATGTTGTCTTTTTTCTTGATTTCTGTTTAGGTATATTATATAACGGCTGGGAATTCAGCCATTTGTCATTAGAATGACTGCAGTGACAGATAAAAGTCTCCAAAGATCGAGTCCGACAAATTAAAGATTTAAATAAAACAATTTATCAAGAGCAGGGATGCACAACCTTTTCAGGATGAGGGGCCAAAATATGAAAAAGGATCACGTTGAGGGCCAAAGCACCATATGAATGTTAAAACATATAAACGTGAAAAACACTGTTTTTTATGCAATACTCATGAATTACAATCATTACATTATTTTACTCATGCATACATTATGCAATAAATAAATGAATAAAACAGAAACATTATAGATGTGATTAAAATACTTTATCTCTAAAAAAAGATTCCTGCTAAAAAGGTGGCAAACTTGAAATAGAATAACAGAGGAAAACTTTGTGGCAGTTATACAGAGAACAATTTTGAGAAAAAAAATTAATTATCAAAATTAGTAAAAATGAATGAGATGGCTGGGACTGAATATTTGAAGTTATTGATTCTATGTTGGGCTTAAGATTGGTTGTAGCAATACGTAGAACAGCAGAAAGGTTCTCATCTGCTATTCTATTTCTTATTTTTGATTTATTTGAATTCATTAGTGAGAAAGTTTGCTCCCAAATGTAAGTACTGCCAAAGAAAGTTGCACATCCTGCTGAATTTTGCTTTAAGCACGAAAATTCCTGGGATAAGTCGTTATAAAATTCTAATATCGGTTTTCCTTTGAACTGATTTCTGAAAATATCAGAATTCTGTAAATCAATTAAGGTTAACTGCATACTTTCAGCCACTAGATTTACATCAACAGAAAATGGAGAAGAAAATACACTAATTTTTGTTGAAACAATTTTCAAAATCTGAAATTCAATCATCAAATGCATCATGTAAGATTTGAATATGATCCTCATTCTACATTTTCATGAGTGAAAATTTTTCAAGTTCGAGAGTTTCTCCTACACGAAAACTCGTACTTGCAGGTAGCCATGAAGGGAACAAACTGAAAAGTCGCTTAACAAAAAGTAAATAAACTTAATGAATAACTGTAAATTATTTATTCTGATGTAGAATCGTTTTCATATCATATTTTTTCCCTTTGTTTGAAAAAGTCTCATTTCATTTTAAATTGTCTTATTTTATTAACAGCATTAGAGGGCCAACTTCGAAGGTTAGGCAGCCAATTTTGGCCCTCGGGCCATAGATCGTGCATCCCTGGTCAAGAGGGAATTAAAAAAGCGATGAATTATTTACAGATATGATTAAAACAATTTGCAAATATATAGACGGTCATTATAGGACCTGAGAGTCACCATTAAACATTACAAACATAATGATACGTATTTATATCATCACTTAAATCTTATATTTGCATAATAGCTTCGGTTATCGTCTTCAATGTCAAATACGATACCGATTAAACAGCTGTATGTTTGATGTCAAGTGAAGTGATTTACCGAAAACTGATTATTCACAATAGCAGGTTCAAAATTCTTTTCGTCATTTTAGAATGAAATACGAGAGACAAAAGAATTTGGAATTTAGAACCTCTATGCCAAAATTTTCTAACAATTACTGTTATTAATTTTTTAAAAAAAAAATATTTTTCAGGATATACAATTAATCCTATGCCAAACTTGGTATCAGATATAAAGATTTTTTTACAATTTTAATTAAAAATTAAACGTGAAGTGGTATTTTTTCAAGCTAATCTCCACTTATAGTACATATGTTATGAAAACCGTACAACAATTTAATATTATATTTTTTGGAATTTCTAGGCCCTAAATTCAAATATCTAAATGCAAGAGAAAATTTACTGTTACTTTATCATTCCGGGAACTTCTAAATCAGATAGAATCGAAGTATTCCAACATGAATCAGATCACAACATCGAAATCATTAATCCAGGGTTTTCATTTTCATCTTTTTTTTATTTGCTGGACGAGGACACAAGCACAGATAATTATATACAAATATTTACATAAAACATTTTAGTTGTAGGAATCATTAACATTGCATACAACCATCTTTGGTTCCGTTCTTGCTCCGGATCCAACCAAAGTTACACTAAACACTAAACCGAAACTGAAACTTGAACTCACAGCTGTTACTGTGGGATCATGGGATTTTTCTCTGACGTCACCAATGTGCTTGAGCGAAAGTTTTACATAATGTTATGGTGAGGCCAGGAATTCCAACAATATTGCAACTAAAAAAAATTCTTTCTGATTCTATCGTTTTCATTACTGTGCAATTTTTTTCTGAAATCTGTTAATTTTGTTAAACATTTTATTTTACACAAATTTTACAAGTTCGATAGATTTCATTAAATATTTTATCTCTTGATTACCTTCCGCTGTTAAAAACTGAAAAAGGAATATTTTGTTTTATTACCTGCATATTTTACAAGAGAAATCGGTAAGTTAATGTACAGACTGCTGTATAAGATGACTTACAATTTTCAAGATATATTATAGCGGTTATAATAGCAAGAAACTTGATTGCCTTTAGAAAGCTGGTGCACAGAATAAAAAGATGTGTAAGACTGTTGAAATACCACAGTTTTAATGATCGTCTCAGTAGTATGCCTCATAACATTTTCTTGAAAGAATCATGAACCTTATGTATAAGATATTGTATTAAAATTAATCATAACTAATATCGTCCAAATGCGACTTTTAAATCAGATATTTGAATGTTTTTGAAAATGAATGGCATTTTTGATAACAATATAATAAGAAAATTTGAAATTTCCAGTCAGATTATTATTGCTATTAATAATAATGAATATATGATTTCTGTGTTTTATGACTCAAAATTCAGTGAGGACAAGTTAACCAATCTTAATGCCTCCTCAGATCTTCTTTGATTAAATAATCAATACAATAAAAAAAATATTAAAATTTTTTAAAGTCAACTCCTATTTAGGTCAACAAAGAAAATTTTTATTCTAGTTACTTTTTATTAAATAACTAGCCGCCTTTAGCGACCAGTCGGTTCGCCAATAATAAATCCGACTAAGGTTTAAATCAATTTTTTTATAGAACTTGGTCTCGTAATAAGTTTTTCAGCAAAATATTTTTAAGCTTCAAATTTCGATAATCATGTAATTCAATTATGCTATTATGTAGGCCTTAAGCAGTCCTATCTTTGAACTCCACATCTCTCTCTGATTTTCCATCATTGAACGTAAAATTCAGTTTTAAATTAAAGTGGAAATGATGGAAGTGCACTTAATATAAAGAAATTTTTACTCAATTCAAGTACGCCTTTAAATAAAACTAAGAATTGATAGCAGAATAGTCCGACATTGAAGTTTTATGTTCAATACAGAAATTGAAACATTATATATATATTTTTTTATAATTTATAAGATATCAAGGAATTATTCAGCAAACATTTCACAGGTTAATTAAAAAAAGGTTTATAATTTTATTTTTAGATGTATATAAATGCTCTCAATAATAACATTTTTTAGGTTTATAAACATATATAAAAAAATTATGGTTTAAATTCCTTTGGTCTTATAGATTCATATTTGTAAAATATTCTTAATATTTCAATAATAAATATTAATATTAAATAATTAAATATTAATATTAAATAAATAAATAAGCATTTCTATCTTCTTCAAATCTGGCTGATTTATTCAGTACTGAATATTGCAAGTTTAGAACAATCATCATTATCATAATCTAGACCAATTATTCTAGAGTAACTCTGATTGGCTTCTTTGATATCTTGATAAAGTGATCTAAAATCGCCAGTTTTTATCGAATAGTTATATGACATTTTCATAGATCGATCAGCTTTGATAGTTGATTTAGTTGATTGGGGTGACATTTTTTTTTTTTTTATTTTAAGGACTTTTTGTCTCTAGAATATTTTGTTAAATGTGATTCACAGAGCAGATGATGTATGTAAAAATTTAATTCATCAGCATTTTTTCCCTAAATCTATAATTATATATTTCACTTGGACCGATTGCTAAGAGATTTGTCTCTCCCCAAAAAATTAAGAAATTAGATGTTGGGCTCCGATTACAGAAGATGCCTTGTAGATGTTAAGCCATATTTGCCTTCAATAAAATTGTTTAGTTGGATTAGTAATGTATGTATAGTAATATCATAGAAAACATTTCCATCCATTTATTTTCCAAAAATATCATGTTTCATATTTGTTTCATTTTATACAAACAAGTGCCGAAAATGACATTTTTATATGCTTAATTTGGAATGATAGTTGATTTATTTTTTCTCGTGAGAGAACATAATATTGTTTTGGTAGAAAGTTTTGATGTCTCCGAAATATGCGGGTAAAAATAGTTTTACAGGCTTTTACAAATTTTGCATTGTTAATTATTACATATGCTTGGACTTGAAAAATATAAGGTATTGGGATTTATAGCTACAAAAGTTTTTATCCTCGACGTATGCTTGTTTGAAAGAATATGCGTTTTCAAATAGCTGACCTTCTTTTACCAGTATAGCTTTAATATTAAGTTACTTCGTTGAAAGAATATGCGTTTTTATTTCGCATGATGCATTAAAAAGCGGAGATAAATTACAATCACGAAGGCGAATTCTTTGATTTGCACGAAATATCTTCTTCACATAAGTAAAAGTAACAATTCAAAACATGTCTTATTGTTTTAAAAATTAAAAAAAAAGAATACAAAAAATATTTTGCTACTACTGATTATCAATAGCTTTTTGTTCATCGTTTCTTTGAAATGACGTCATTTGCAAAGTTCGTTTAAGATTTCTTGCTTTTAAATAATTAATCTCGCTCTCAGAAGATTATCGTTTGGTGCTTTTCTAAAAATTCTTTTTCAGTTTTAACTGTCTTACTTTTCTAATATACTTTTTACTTTGTATTTTTATTTACTTTAATTATTTAATTGAATTAATAATTTTGATATTGCGAACGATCAAGAAAAATTTACTCTTTCATTTATTGTTTTAAAAATATCACATTTCCTATTTATTTCGTTTCATATAATCACGTGATGAAAATTATATTTTTCTGTTTTATTTTTGGTAGTAATTAACTTTTTTTTAATCAGAGCTTCTGAAAATGTGATGGCAACATTTTATTAAAAGCTGATTGCTTTTTTTTGTTTTTTTGAGATCCCCGAGAAGATAAAATTTTATTTTTATTTTATGCGAAATAAATTGTTGAAAAAAACCGATTAAATTAAATGTTTAAAAATTCATTAAAAATAGAGCTTTAAATTATATGTCAAAATATTAGTATCATTGAAAAGATAATTTTTTGAGCTTTAACTCATGCAAAAATCAATTTTGTGCTGTATCATTTTCGGAAGTTATAGTGAAAAAACGTCAAAATTTGGCTTATTTTTTAATTAATTAAAATTTTAATTAAAAATTCAAAAAAAGGGCTCCGAGGTGCACATTCCCGGCACTCAAGGTATACATGTACCAAATTTGGTAGCTGTAGGTCGAATGGTTTGGCCTGTACATCGCCAACAGACACACACACATTGTGCTTTATTATAAGTAAAGATAAAGATAAAGATTACAATTAATATTAAAAATTGATCAAAAAATTTTGATTATCGCGAGAAATGAGCTCGCCTTCTTCACCTTCACGTAAAAAATACTAAAATCCTCGCATTTTACCGATCGAGCTACTGCCTGTTGATTTCAAATTTCATTACAAACTTCTAAAACTATTAAAAATATTAAAAATGAATTAAATTTGATGAATGAATTAATATTTGGAAAAAAATACTGTATTATTATCGAGTGTCATCCAGTAAAATTTTTTAAAAAATGTATGCGAACTTGAATGGATGAATAAAAAGTATTTTAATAACGATTGAAAATTAGAGCACGATATCTATAAGGAGAGTGTGTACTAATAGTAAGAATTGAAAAATAGTCTTTGTAAAGTTTTAAAAAATGGAGATGGAAGCAGTTGAAAATATTTTCAGAAAAAAGTAATTTTTGTTTATGAAAGCAAATATAGCATTTTCGAATTGGATATTAAGAATGAAGGATGGCCGAAACCAAACACAGCAATACATAATAAAACTGTAAGGCCTATTATCAAATTTAGAAGTGGCAATCAAATAGTCTGGCGTTGTATAATAAGCACTGGTGTCAGAAATCCGCAGTTTATTCGTAGTTTTTTTTTTAAAAAAATTAGAAACACAGCAAAGTGCGAGCAAGCTGGGAATCTCAGGACATTTTAAACTATATCAAGGTAATGGCCCGAAACCTACTGCTGATTGTCACGAAAATTCTCACAAGAACGATGCCAAGATGCAGATAAAATGTTGACTTTTTCGTCCAGGAAATGCGTATTAAATAAACACAATACAAACTACAAAACCACAGCGAATCAATACTATTTAATCCACTAATTAGGGTAACCGCAAAGCTCTTGCTGCCAAAAAGAAAAGGCGCTCTCAGACAACTAAAACAGCTATTTTTGCGAATTGATTCTCTGCTCCTCCTTTGTCCGTTTGTAGAAATTTCTCCAACTTTCCTTTGGAATAAATCTTTATTTTTTAACTTCCACTGCAAAATTTAGCGTATAATAAAAACCGTTGGAGACCACAATATATCTCCAATATCACCCAGTCAGTCAAATATAGCGATCTTCTGAAAGGAATTCCTCTTAGAACAATATTTTCTCACTGACTCGTGATTCCATTACAACCAATTTTTTACGATTAAACTAATTGTAAATATTTACAAAAAATTCATAGCTTAATATTTTCAAATTATGGGTCACCTACTACTATCCTAATGTTATTGACTATTGTATAAAGTTAAAAGTATTCGGATCCATTCTGAATCCAAAAACTTTTATTCAATGCACAGTATTAGAACCTCATTGGCGGTCTGGCATGAACGTCAAATGCCTGATGAATGGCGTCTATTGTTGACAGAAGGTGTGATTTAAGAATAAGAATTCTGGTCTTATTATGTCAACTTTAGACAGGAATTTGAATTATGTAACCAATCGTTTTAGTGTTTTGTTTATCTGACTGTCACGAAAAGCACTTCCACTTCTACTGAGACAACTCAACTCCTGGAATTCCTGAAAACGAAATCGGAACTTTTTTCGAACTTGGCGTTGTGTGGAGTTACAAGAACTGTGTTTCTGTAGCTTGCGCCGGTGAACACGCATTCCTTCCTTTCTTGTGGTGTTAAAACGTAAGTAATTTCAACTTATTAAACATTTTAGTATTTGTCAGATTCAATGTTGAAGACGGATTGATTTAATTTAATAATAACACGCATTAATGTCGATTCGCGCGTTCGATGGGACTTCATTTCGGCGCGAAAAGAGCGATCGCAGGCGAGGTGAGTAATGCGTGTTTTATTTTCATTGCTCATCAATTTTTCGACTGAAACAGTGAAATGGGAAAGAGAGAACGTTTGATTTACGATTTTGACAGCAATCTGTGATTCTTCGCTTTCATCCAATTTTTCTGTAAAAAAAATATTTTATATCATTTTAAGATTTTACCTTTTCCGATTAATTTTTCTCCGCGTGCACCGTTTTATCTGTGGAGAGTGAAAAAGTAAAATGAATGAACTAGAAGAATTATTCCCAAGAATGTGCTATATTAAAATATTCTGTGCACTTTGTCCTTAACACATACTACAATATTTTGAACTTCGTTGTACTGTTTTCTTGAAAACAATTTTTTTTTTTAAAAAAAGTTGTGTTAAATTTACATTTGCACTTTCTTTCAAAAATTAATTCCATTGTCTTAAATTTATTTTAGTATTACGTTTACGATATTTTTACAGGAAAAAAATGTTACAAAAATCTATTTTTTTTTAAAGCTGTTTTATTGTTTTCTTTGATCGATTTATAATTTATCATTATACCAATTTACAGAAGATTTTTTTTAATATTCCAAACATCATAATATATGGAAAGTTGTTTTTTAAATTTAATTCATTCTCAGCTTCATATTAGGATTAAAAAATTTCATGAAATACCTCTTTTTGAGCGACAACTTAGGAAGTCAGAACTTTTTAGAGTGCATGTTTAAGCTTTTGACTTCTTTTTAAAATTTTATTTTGCCATTGAATGCATCAGCACTTTTCTAATGTATTCAATGGCATTTAGTATTGCTGTAAATCTAAGATATTTTATAATGTAGGCACATTTGCCATTTGTGATATTTATCTTATTTCACCAATACTAAAACTTTTCTTTATATGTTGCATTTTTGTATAGATAATTAATCATTTTATGAGATTACATATATTATGAGTCTGATAATCCCTTATAACAAAAATAAATTTTTATACAAAGATTTTTTAGCTTGCTTTTGTAAATTGTTTTTATTCAGGCTATATATGATTTTGAATGTTGATATAAAGTTTATTGTTTTGAATTGACAGCATATTTAAAATATAGTTTTATATGATTCTAGGGATATAATATAATAATTGTAATAAAATATTTATCTGTAAATTAATTGAATTTTGATTGACTAAGCTTGAAAATAAACAAGTTGGAAATCTTGGACGCTGACAGAATTGTCCTAAAATTAATTATCCATTTACTTTTACATATCAAAAAGGGAAAAATGGAATAACTGAAAGAGGATCAAACATTGCCGTGAATCTTCCTCAAATTTCAACCTGATAACTTTAAAAAATCCAATCTTCAGTTATAAAGTCAGATATCTTACAAATTCATAAAATTAAAAAAATATTGTAAAATTTATCACCCAAAATTTCCAAAGTTATCAATTTAAAAGTTATCAATGTTTTTTCTTTTCCGAATTATTTTAAAATTTTTATTTTTACATCATTAGTTAAATACTGACATAGAATAAGCCCAGGGTAATGAAATAATGCATTTAAGTAACACTTAAGGATTTTAAATTTCTGTCTTTATTCTCTCGAGCAATGCTCTCTGTATTCTTTCGAATAGGATAAAAAAGTAATTATTACGGGGATATATATAAAAATATTTTTATGAAGAAACCAGCCCGATTTAAAACGGTACTTTAAAATACCATCGGTAAATAAAGGGTTATACAGTGTTGACTATACTTTGACTTGATAGTAATTTCGCTAGAATGTTAAAAAGTCCTTCCGCTGGTGTAGCGTGGAAGTTTGGAGAAGTGGAACCAACTTAGGTGTTGTCCTTGACATCTAACCACGTTCAAAATGAAGAGGTCCATCCCAGAATAATCCTAGTGTTGCTTTAAAAAAGGGACGTTAGTATAACTAAACTAAACAAAACAATCCTTATGAAAACTAAATGAACCTTAACTAAACGATTAACATGTTTAACATGAACCTAACTGAACGATTAACACAATAAACGATTAACATGTTTTCAATTGCTATCCGAGTTGCCGAAAAAAAATCGTGAAACTTTCACACATTGTTGCTGGTGTTACTGATGGCACTTGCCATGGACAAGCCCACTGATTTAAGATGAAATAAGCGTCTCTTGTTTCTGAAGTACCACCAGCTAGGGCCAAGAGTACTACTTAAGCTACATACACGCCATAATCCTTTTTATGGGGCGAACTTCATTCATATATTTTTCATTCATTCATCCACAGATCGTAATTTAGATATGGAACAGAGAACGATCACCTTTGATCCAGTGGGACATGGAGGACTTAGTGATAACGACAGTTTTAACGAGCGCCAGCTACCTCACACTCGGGGAATCTTTGGCCGGCGGGATACGAACTCGCAACCTAAGAAATACGGGTCCAACGGATCTACCAACCAGGCTATTCCGGCCCTAACACACACACGTGGTGTCATCAATTGAATGTATGTGGCGAAACATTTCCAAAATGGATCGCATCATCTTGATAGGAAAAGCAGCGATATTAAGGGGTTGCAATTTTTTAAAACTTTTAAATCCACGGGTGTTGGAATTCCTGGCCTCATCATAACATGATGTAACCCTTTCGCGCAAGCGCATTGGTGACGTCGGGGGAAAATCCCATGATCCCACAGTAACAGCTGTAAGTTCAAGTTTCGGTTTTGATTTAGTTTAGCTATGATTGGATTCGGAGTAAGAACGGATCCAAAGATGGTTGTATGCGATGTAAATGGTTCGTACAACTAAAATGTTTTATGTAAATATTTATGCATAATCTGTGCCTGTGTCCTCGTCCAGCAAATAAAAAAGATGAAAATGAAAACCCTGGACTAATGCTTTCGATGTTGTGATCTAATTCTTGTTGGAATACCTCGATTCTATCTCATCTAGAAGTTCCTGGAACAACAAGGTGAGAGTACCTTTTCTCTTACACTTCGATAAGTGAATCTGGGGCCTAGAAATACCCAAAACGGGAAGAAAATATCATTATTTCATTAAATGAAACATTTTTCTTGTAAATTTTCTTTCAGTTTATGCATAAAATATTTAATGCTAATGCATAATTTTTTAAAATTAATTTTCAGGTCATTGCAACAGCTTATTCGGAATAAGAGAAATAACAACACATCCAAGTTTCAGCAATGCAGCAATACTCTCAGTGACTAAACTTCTTTTAAGAAGCTGTCTTCGAATACTAGTTTTGCATAAGAAAGTATTTCATAGTTTTTTTTTTATCAATTTCAATCTTCTGTTCCTGTGACCTTGTCTTCACTGAGACACAATCTATTTGCGAAAGAAAATGAATTTTCAATTTGTGCCTTCTTTTTCCAGCACATGGCCAGTGTCAGTATTGCTGCGCGTCTGTACGAGGATTCTTCGATAAATGCCGTGTTTACTTGTGGATTAGGGATGGATGCGTACATGCACGAATCAGACTGGAAGTGGATAGAGATGACAGTTACGGAGAAACTCCCCTTATCTTGTACACTCGTTGGTTATGAATGTAATCACATTCTTGCGCCATTTTCACAGCGAAATAAGGTCCTGGAATTGTGACCATAAATTTATAGTATACTAGCCGCCTTTGGCGACCAGTCGGTTC
>JAOUZG010041912.1:652377-683687 GCA_026289955.1 Argiope argentata
ACAAACAAATTTATTCACAGCTATTTACAGGATGACTTGATAAAGTAAAACTTCAGATAAACGCAATCCAGCAGTAATCAGTCACTTACAGTGTTTATGCAAGCCTTACGCACAATAAACACAGTCTGCAAAACAGTTATCGTATAGCACAGCTAACAGTAAATCTCAGGGAGCTCAATAACATAACGTTAACAGCAAACGTAAACACGGCTCACTAATCCGCTACTCTAGCGAGACGCTTCTCTCCCGAGAGGGGGAAAACTGCCGAATGCGGTAGCCCGTCCCTTATATAGCCGGGCGAAAAGAGCCGCGAAGCTTCGGAAATCACCGAGAGTAATCCAGCGGCTACCAGACTGTTCCTTTCGCCAAACCAACCCAGCTGGCGCCAAGCTGTTTGACGCCGTCACCAATCGCTCTCCCCTCCGCGCTTCCAGCGATGTTCGCTCGCTTGTAACAATATAGATAATTTACATTCGAGTAGTGGCATCCGCTAATAAACAACAAGAACGATTTCGAGTCCCGTACATTAGCATATATATATACAGTCGCTCAAAAAATTCAGAGTACACCTTACTTATACTTGATAAATTCGGCTTTCAATACAAATAACACATTAACTAAAAGTCCAAAAGTATTTTTAATTTTAAACTTAAATGTTTTAATTTAAAGTAAAAATAAAGAAAAACCAACGAAAAACTTCTAAACTGAAAAATATCAGAAGCATTTTAAATAAACATTAGCAGATTTTTACCTCAAAACATTGAGAATACACCAATGAAAATTTTGCAATATCTCGCAAAGAAAGAAAATCTTAATATTTAATTGCACGTCTTTTGTCTTTTATAATGATTTTTTGTCGTCTTGGTGCTGATTGGACATATTTTTGGTGGTTATTTATGCATTCTTGTAACAATAGTTTTAATAGGATTTGTTTCTAATTTTGGGTTTTTGAACTACTATTTTTGAATGTGGTCTATAGATATTCAATGGCATTGATATCAGGGTACTATGGTAGTGTGTGTCATTGCTGTTTGCAATGAGAAAACACTATTATTTTAGCGTTACATACATTTTTGGGGGGGAGGGTCATTGCCCTGCTGAAAAATAAAATTTTTAGCATTTTTTCTTAAGTTCGCTACGAAGTATATTTATGTAAACCATATGGTTCCTAATGCCATCAATAAGAAATAAATTTCCTATCTCGTATGAAGTCATACCATTCTAAATCAAGATAACGTCACCACGATGTTTAATCGTAAAACGTAATTTTTTTTTTAATTCCAAAGTATTGGGATTTCTCCATACGTTGTAACGTCTGCACTGCCAACATTTTCTTTCGTCATTATCATTCTGCTTGCATTCTCTTTCGTCATTAAGTATAACTTTCTTCCAAAAGTTATTGGTCTTCAATTGATGAGTTCTTGAAAACTTCAAACTCTTCTTTTTTTTCTTTTTCTTTTTTGAATTTGCAACTGATGAATAGTTTCTCTCTAACATTTTGACTAATATGCAGGTTGTCTAATGATATTTTGCGCAGTTTCGGCACTTTCATTTCAGACTATGATCTAAGAAATTTCTGCAGCAAATTGGATGAACCATACGGTCATAGCAATCCTAAGAAAAGTGCAAAAAGTTTGGTTTTAGGTGGAAATTTTCTTTTCCACCAGAGCAAGTGCCCTGATATCAATGCCATTGAATATCTGTGGAACCACATTCAAAATAGTGGTCCAAAAACACAAAATTAGAAACAAATCCTATTTAAAACAATTGTTGCAAGAAGAATGCATAAATAACCACCAAAAATTTGTATAATACCACCAAACATTTGTCAAATCAGCACCACGGCGGCTGAAAATCATTATAAAAACCGAAAGACATGCAATTAAATACTTACACTTCCTTTCTTTGCGCGATATTACAAAAATTTAATTGGTGTACTCTTAATTTTTTGAAGTAAAAATCTGGTAATGTTTATTTAAGAAGCTTCTGATATTATTCAGTTTAGAAGCCTTTCGTTGGTTTTTCTTTATTTTTACTTAAAATTAAACCATTTATGTGTAAAAATAAAACTATGTTTTGACTTTTAGCTAATGTGCTATTTGTATTGAAAGTCGAATTTATTAAGTGAAAGTAAGGTGTATTCTTATTTTTTGAGCGACTGTATATAGATTAATATATAGACGTTGGAAAATATTTCAGAAACTTAGTAAATTAAAATTATTTGTGTATTCAGGTATTCAATGAATAATTTTAGAAGTACAGTATGAGCCAAATTAAACAGGTGGTATTTGTGCAGTATCGGAGGAGGAATGAAAAATCAAATTTCATAAACATTTTTTCCTGTGTATTTATCCTGATTACGAAAAAAATTGGTACTTTTAACCAGGTACCAGCAAAAAATCGCCAAAGAAATTTGGCAGAGTTTTACGATATTTAGCAATTTTTTGCTATAAAATCACCGTACGAGATTTGGCGGAATTCTACATTATTTGGCAATTTTTCTCTGGCCCCCGGTTAACGTAAAATTTTCAAAAAATGTCCATATTTTTATCGATATGAGGAAAGATGTTGCTACTTAGTAAATAAATTGTTTATTTTTTTAAAATAATGTATAATATTTTTTTCTAATGATGATTCATTCATTAAAGCCGAAAAGCTGCAATACTTCCTAAATATATTTAAAAGTTTGGATTCTTATATTTAATTCTGTTTGGCTATTTTTTGACGTTAAGAGTTTTATGAACAACGAAAATAATAAAATTAAATGAAGAAAGAAGACTAGGAATGCATAAATGACTAAGAGACTTCTCGGATATATGTCTCAAAAATCGAAAAAATTGGCTCTCTATATAATAGCTGAAGGCAAAAATCAAAGATTTCTGGCACTGAGTTGAGCAGTGACAAAATCCCTTTGGTCTCGGTTGATATTTGTTACGTAATCAGCTGTTTCATTCTCCCTTTTGCCCTTATGCTGGGTTTACGCTCGACCAGTTATAAGACAAAGGGCCGGGATGGCCTGGTTGGTTGAGTGTTGGACTCGTACTCCTTAGGTTACGGGTTCGAAGCTCACCGGCCAAAAGAATCCCCGAGTGTGTGGCGATTGGCGCTTGTTAAATCTGTTCGTGGTCGCCAAACCCTCCATATCGAGAGTAATATCACTGGGGGTACTGAGGCAGGGGCGATCGTACTCTGTTCCAGGTCTAAATTACGATCTGAGATGAATGAATGAATTTGCGTGAATGTAGTCCGCCCCCTAAAAAGGGTTGTGACGTGTGTGTAGCTAAGTCGTACTCTTGACCCTAGATGGCGCTACTTGTAAAACAAGAGACGTATATTTCCGGCTTAAAATCTGCTGATATACCAGCGGGGCTTGTCCATGGCAAGTGCTATAAGTGACAACAACAGTTATAAGACAAGTAGGCGGCGCATGCGTAGAAAGGATCTGATTTATGTTTGACATAATTTCATAAGACAGATTCTGGCATTCCATGCTTGGCTATAAATTGCTGTTTTACCGTTCCTGAACTTTTCTTTTTCGCCGCTTATCGTATTAAAATGATGGATATTTACACAAAGAAACAGGGTAATATATATAAAAAAAGGTCAACTTACCTGAATTTGGGAAATTATAGAAAAAATGGCAAATTAAACGGGAAGAAACAAAAACCACAACCTCCAATCAGAAAAAATAAAGAGCAAAAAATGTAGGAATTAATCTATAATAAGTTATCAATTTTTTTACGCCAAAAAAATGGTGCGACTGGAGAGAGTATCGCCTCCTTTTCTCCAAGTATATTTAGCGCCAAATATGGCAACACGGTGTTGCCGTTGGAGGATATCTTCCTCCGGGAGATAAGACGCAAGAGCGCGTGGAGTTGATGATTTTGAAAAGTGCGCCAAGGGGGTGATGTTCTCTACGGATCAAACAAAAAATTCACCAAATTCTACAAACGTCTACGCAAAGAAAAAAATGCCTCTGTAAGCTGTTGTCCCATCGGGATAAGTACCTGGCATAGACCGATCAGCATTTTCAGCCTTTCTACACATGCACTGGCTACCGACCGTCTTATAATAGTCACGACTTGGCCTTTACCGTCTATACAAAATTCTCTATTCATCTCTCTCTTTTTGCCCTTGCATTTTATTTCAGCATTATTTGGTTCTACTTCTGATTTAATTTAGCACCAAAAAAATCATTTTCTTTTAAACGCGTTCACTTTATTTTGCTAGAAATCAGTTACTGGAAAAAGGATACACCAATTATTTTCTAAAACACAATAGAGATAGTTACAGTTAAAATCTTCGGGATATTTAACTATATTTGGATAGTGTCTTTAAAAATAGTTTTAAGTTATAATCTCTTATTTCGTTTTATTTTTTGCAGCACATCGTTTCAAAATTAATGAAACGCCAAGAAACTTTTCTTTTAAGAAAGTTTAAAATTATTAAGTAGCAAATGAATTTCTATTATTATCACGGGCATTGCAGCATTTGCTGTTGCATATTTAACAAATGCTGTTTTAATTTCTCCTTTTCTGGCAATGGAAATCAGTATCTATAATTAACTCTGAAGTTCATTTAAAATGCTTTATCTTTAGTTGATATTATTTCGCTTTATTTTTTAAAAACTGCTTTTGGATTTAGAAGCAGAAATTCAACTGGATCTAAAATATTTGTTCTCGGTAATCAGGTTAAAAGTCAAGTTTTATCAAGTTTTATCAAGTTTTCACATTATGAGCCATTTGAAAATTGAATGTTTACAAAATCTGAGACTTTTAAATAATATTGTACTGCATCGATTCAGACTTACCTATTTCTTGACCTTTTAGTTAGAAGTGTTTAGTTTAACATGACTACCGAATTGGAAAATCAATGCTCAGTTTTCCGCCTAGCACAACAAAAGCAGGCCAATTTTTCAAAACCACATGTATGCATACTGCTTATGCTCATGTAACCATGGATACTTCAGTGACAAGGAAATGCATGAAGACCTCAATTGTCTTCCAGGCCAATCTGGATGTTACAGCTCAGATTAATTCTGTTACTAAAGGTGACGCTCAAAATTTCTTTTACAAGCTACCATAACCGAGAAAACTTGCAAGGACGATTTCGTCTTGAAATCGATAAACTTTAAATTAGAAATGAGCCGAGCTTTTAAAATTTATTCGACAAGCCGAAGTTTGTCTTGAATGTAAATATTATGGGATATGGAGCGACAATGGCTATAATCCCCTGGTTGCCAAAGCAGCGACTAAAAGTTCTCCAAACTAACATTCCTGTATTCCGAAATGCACAGAGGAAGCATCACATGCTGGAGTGAGAAAAAAAAAAGGATGCGCGCACACACACAAAGAGTTCGTTTTTGCAACTTCAGAAATATCAAAGTACTTGAGAGATTGCAGAAAAATGAGCATTTGTTTTTTGTTGGCGAAAACGTGGTATAAAAGAACATCGTAGTAAATATCGGGATCATCTATTTGAAGCTTGTTCCATAACACCGTTCTGTACGTTGAATATTTTTGGCATTTGAGAAGAATATGAGAAATATCGTTTATCTCTCCACATTTGCTGCACAAAGGATTATCTGTAAGATTGTATTTATGAAGAAGTCCTGGAGTGATGATGGTTTTGCTGATTATACGGGCAATGATTTTATCTTGTATTCTGTGCCCTGTCCATTTTGAGATGGATATAATGTCGGGAAATTCACCCAATAATGGTTGATATTTACTTTTTAGGTAGTTTTCGTTTGCACTTTGTCTAGAGATATTTTTTTCATTGTAGAAAAAATATCTTCAGGAGAAATCTATTCTAGAAATGGTGTAAATGTCGAGACCTTCTTCGTCAGATAATCAGCCTCTTCGTTAAAAGAAATTCCGGAATGTCCAGGAACCCACAAAAAAACTATTTCTTGATTTAGTTTCTTCCTGATGTAAATTTTTGAGGTGTCTTTGGATGACCTGAGGAGAGTGAAAAGTGACATTTTTAAGTGCTAACAGAACTGAATAGCTATCCGAATTAATAAGATTGGGCTATCCGAAATGAAAGATCGTCCGCCGCTTAGCAGATTGCCAATGCTTCGACAGTGAATATTGAATTTAATGTATGAATTCTGTAAAGAAATTTTTGGATGCTAGAGACACCTGCAATTGAGGTGGAATTTTCAGATTTCGAGCCATCTGTAGCTACAGTCAGTCACAAAAGTCTACGTACACACAGTGATTTTCTCATGTATTGCACAAAACTCGTAATTTCGAAAATTCAACTTTATTTTCGTAATTATTTATAATAATAACTCAGGTATAAGAAATGAAATTATCAACATACTTGTTAAAACATAGTCCAAATTGGCACTCCGAGAGCTACTCTGAGTGCCATTGTTTGTATGGAGTCACAAGATTTGAATTGTGTTTCGGAAAATTTATTAATTATGGAGTAACTATTCAAGAATATGCTAAGGATACTGTTGTTAGCAATTGTAATTAGGTGTTTCGTTCTTGCACCGTTTCTTTTGGAACCTAGTATTTTGAGACCGAAATTTTTTTTAAGAGCCTTGGTTCTTAAATTTTGTAATATTCTGTTATTTTGTTTAGTTCTTGAAAACTGGATTCCTAAATATTTAATCGTTTCACTCCATGTTAAGGGAATACCAGCATATTTTATACAGGGTAGGGGGTTTATTTTTTTAGATAAATCTATTATAGCACTTTTTTCTGCACTAATGGATTGTTTCCAGTAATTGCACCATGTATATTTGTTTTCCATTGTATTTTGTAACTTCGTTTTAATATAATTTATCGAGTCATGAGAGCAGGATACGAAAATGTCGTCAGCAAAAATCGAATAATCAGCGTTTGAATCCAAGGTCTCGAAAAAATCATTCATGAATATTGGGAACAAAATTGGTGAGATGACGCTCCCCTAAGCCAGTCCTTTATAAAGAAATTTTACTTCGGAATAAACATTTCGCCATTTAATTTGGAATGTCCGTTCTTGAAGGAAAATATGCATCCATTTAGCGATGTTTCCTGTAATGCCAAGTTGGATGCATTTGTACATTAAATCGTCAATGTGAACCGAATCATATGAACTCTTTATGTCTAAACTTATGCCAATGAATTTTTTTTTTTGTTTTTATGAGCTTCTGAAATTGCAGTGTAAATTTTATAAATTGCAGTATGGCTATTTCTAAAGGGAACAAAGCCGTGTTGGTTTGGATTCAATTTTTTATTAGCTGGGATATAATGAATTATGCGTTGCGATACGATGCGTTCAAACATTTTACAGAATACTGAAGTAAGGGCTATTGGTCTGTAAGAAGTTATTTTTGTTTTATCTTTATTTGGTTTGGGAATTGGGATGATAATTGCATGCTTCCAGTTTTTTGGAATTGCGGAACCATCAAGTTGTTGTTGAAACATTTGAAGTACTTTGTCAAGTGATGTATCATCTAGTTTTTAAAACCATGTTACAGTAATTTTGTCTGCACCTGGGGTGGAATTTTTTGATTTCTGAATTGCTCTTTTAAGTTCCCACATTTCTATAGTTTTATTCAGGAATTCGTTGTTATCATTATAGTCAATTGGAAGAGGTTGGAATTTCAGGGTTTTCATTGAAAAGTGCTTTGCAAAAAGATCGCTTTGGGTTTTCGAATTACAAATATAGCGATTATTATAGAAAATAATGTCATTATCTTGAATATTGGGGTTGGTATAGTTCGATATTTTGTTTAAAATTTTAAAAAATAATCTAGGGTTTTGTGATATTTTACTCAGATTATTCCAGTAATTTTCTCTTGCTTTTTTAATATGAAATTTTAATCTGCTTCTGTATTTTTTATAATTCATCCAATCAGATGTCGAAATATTGCGTCTTGCTTTTTTCCATGCATGTTTTTTAAGCGACTAAAATTATAGCAAACGGTATCCCATCATGGTGGGTATTCATTAGATATTGTTTTGATTGTTGTATAGTTGTTAATTGTATGGGAAATTTTATCAGTAATAGCTTCTATGTTTGGTTGGCTCTTTGAATTGAAAATTTTATTTGTTTCTTTCATAATTGGGTTCCAATTGATATTTTTGTGGCATTTATATGATATTTTCAGTTCCGACCATGATACAACTATGGGTAAATGGTCACTTTCGAAAGTGCATCTAAAAATATAACATTCAATTTCAAGAAAAAGAGAATTAGAGCATAGGGTTAGATCAATGATAGAATTACTATTGGAGCTAGTGATATGTGTTGGGTTTGTGGTATTTAGAATCGTGAAGTCGGAGTTATTCAGCCAGTCAACAAATTCCTCGCTATGTGGCGAGTGATAATTTCCACCCCAAAGGGATTGGTGCAGATTGAAATCTCCAAAAATGAAAGTTGGGTGGTTAAGATTATCTAAAAATGTGTTAAACAGGTCTATGTTAAAACCGCGTGGTGCATAAAAATTTATGATTATGAATTTTTGTTTATCCTTATGAATTTCAACTGCAAGTAGCTCTAAATTCGGATCCTTTTCTTGACTGAGCATGATCCTAGCAACCAAATTTTTAGGTATTCCTATCAGTAAACCAGCTCCCAACCGGTCACTTTGATGGGTACGAAAAATAATTTTATCGGGGTGAGAAAAATTGTCCGTCTTTTAAGGTTTCCCGAAAAATCCAAAAGTCTGAATTTGAAAAGGGAGGTTGGTGTAACCAGATGCGTTTATTATTAATACTACGTCAGTTCCATTGAACAAGTGACATAGTTACAAATATATATATATATATATAAATCAATGGAAAGAAAATCCTGATTTTTTAACGAAAAAAGAAAATACCAAACAAAGAGGGCGCAAGAAAAGCGACCCCTTTCCAAACTTTGGAAAATACACAATACTTCGGATTAGCTGATGAAGCTGCAGTAAAAAGAAAGTCAAAAATGCAAATAAGAAGGCGTTACTTGACACCAATATAAAAAGTGACAATGTAAACAACAAGTCAAAAAAATGCGATACAACAATACAAGAAATGACAAAGTAAACAACAAGTCAAAAAAGATGTGAAACACCAAAGCAAAAAGTCGAG
Organism: Argiope argentata; assembly: GCA_026289955.1. Lineage (NCBI taxonomy): Eukaryota > Metazoa > Arthropoda > Arachnida > Araneae > Araneidae > Argiope > Argiope argentata. The sequence continues at coordinate 661,443 of JAOUZG010041912.1, forward strand.
CAAACCAACAAAAACAAAGAACCACCAACTAACCGTCACACAGTTCTTCTTCATCATAAGAAACTCGGGTATCCCAGGGAATGTTAGATACATTTTGATTAAGGATAGAAACAAGACTCTTTTTACGAGCAGGGGAAGAGGATAATGGGGTCAATTCATGTGACGTCAAAGGTACGTGACATGTGACTTCTGCGCATGGCATTTAAGTCTTCATCCGCAAAGCTTTCTTCGATGAGTCTGTCATTAACGCCGTCCACCAAGTATGAAGCGGATTTTTTGTTTACATTTGTAAATGTAATTTTGAGTCGTTTTCTTTCCTCCTGTTGAAGTTAAAAAATGAAAGACTGATGTGCTGCTGGATGCTTTAATGTAAAACACAAGTTAATGCCATGATAAAATGCATTTTTTTAGTTTCGTTTCAACAATCCGGACATTGGTTGTTAGCTTTGGAATGGAAGGTTGTTATTTTCGAAGTTGTGATATGCGCCGTTTATTTTCAAGAAATCATTTAGTGAGTTTATATTCACAAAATTTTGAAACACAAAAACTGTTCCAGTAATTTTTTTTAGAAAACCCTCTCAAAGGAAGAAATCGGGGTAGAACTTTACTGTACGGTCACCCTTGGCGACTTTTTCAAAATCCCGTTAAAAGTCGCCATTCTGGCGACTTCGAAGCGAGAACCAATGAAAACAGAGCATAGAAAATGGCTGAAAAGTTTCGGAGAGGAATAACGAACTTCTGGATTGTAACAAAATAAAAGTGCAAAGCTTTTATGGGTTATGTTAGGAAATAAGAAATGTAAGGCACCTTTAACTGTAAGGTCACCTTTAACCTTTTAACATCATGTTCCTCTCCTTTCACCTTAGATTTACACCTCCATTCATAACCATCACTAACATCTTTCCTTGCAACCAATCTCATATCTTTATTACATTTCGGACATTCATACCTATTCGCAATCAACCCCGCTTTCATACAAAAATCAAACGTCTCTTTCCTTTCATCCAATCCATACAAATACCTTAAATTCACATGCTCATCATACCACATAACATCATTCTCCCCATGCAGCCATCACAATAAAATTCAAAGAACGTGGGAGCTAAGACAAAATCAACTTCACCATATATCACCGAAGTTCGAAATGGGGAAACTCAATTTCTGGGGAAATTCCAGTTTTCGGCAGGTTGCCAAAAAAAATTATTTATCGCCAACTTTTGAAAAAGTCGCCAAGGGTGAGCGTACAGTAAAGCTGAGCGGAAATCGGTACGTCTATTGCTATCTATCTAAACAAATGGGGACAATTAAACAAAATCTTCAATGCATTTCTAATTTTCTTTATTGACATTTGACGGAATTTTCTGATAATTTTGAATATGCTTAGAAGATTTTGAAATGTTTACATGAATATTACTTTACATTTATCCTACAAAATCTTATCTAAATTTAATTGATGTAAGTAAACAAACTTTTATTGTAAAAACTCTCTCTCTTAACTGAAAACTAGTGGCTGTAATGCTGACTTGGGTGGAGGTGAATAAATTTCTTTAAGATTTATTAAATAAATGGATCTTTTCCAATTACTGAAAAATTCAATTTTTGTATTAATTGTTAACAGCATTTATAATTGATGTATTGTATTAAAAGTGCTCTTAATTTGGTAGATGGAATGCTACTTACTTTAATGCTACTTTTTGCTGAAATAATTCACAAATTACATAATGAAGTTCAAAATTCAGTGAAAAAGATTCATTCCTGAGAATATTGTTGATAATATTAAAATGAGGGCATTGACAGATTTCACGAAAGAAAGGTTTTTCTATGTATATTCTTCTTTTAATTTTGAAGCGGATCTTCAAAAATTAAATATCTCAAAGGATCCATTTGATTTTTTTTAAATTAAAAATCCAGTTGATTTTTAAAAATAAAGACTCCAGATTCATTATTGACTGCATAGAAACAGATCAATCCAACAGAACAGCAAATGATTTCCAGTTTTTATAAAGAAGCAAATATTTTAAAAGATATGATAGTCATAATACTTTCAAGAGCTGTCAACTTTATTTCACCATTACACTGTGATAGCATATCTGACTAGGAATTTTTTGAAATTAAAAGCTATCTGATGGATGTATTAGAACTGAATGATTTTGTGATGACAGATAAAAGTTTTTAAATTGAACAAGAACTGTAGAAAAAAAGGATATAAGTTGAAAATAAAATTTTAAATTACTGTACTCAGTTTAATATCACTTAAAGAATTGATAACTGCTAGATATCTTATATAATATTACAGTAGAAAGAGTCATTTCAAAAATTATAATGAATAAATATTTTGTAGGGGTTGTCTTTTATATGTGCTTATATAATACCAATTACTTGCATGTTGTATAACTTTCAAAGACCATTAATTAACATCAATCAATTTTTTGTATTTGTTTTTAAGTTTTTGGCATTATAATAAAATGCATTTTGGGGTTTTTACTTTTTGAGTGTGAACCTTAAAGCTTTCTTTTTCTTGTAGTAATTCATATTATTTTGTTATTGCCATGTAATCACATCTAATAACTTAAGAGCAAAATAGATGGCTTCAGAGATCATTATTAGTAGTTTTTCAAATACATTTGTTTACTTGTAATAGATTTAAGTTAAATTTATTTCAGGCAACTGTGGCTATAGTTAGAATGAAATGTCATTAGTTACTTTATTTAAACTGAAATTTATTGTTATCATAATATCATGCTATACTATTGTGCACTTCAGTGATTTCTGTTTTAAAAAATATTGGTCTTTTCATTGAAAATCAACTTCTGTAGCAATATTTTTTATGTATTTTTTTATTTCTAAATTCCTTGCTACATGAATTTTTCGCTTTTTTTTTTCCTACTTTAACCTATAAATTTTGAATAATAAAATTCTATAAAAGCATATTCTTTCAACTCCTCTTTATATCCTGTTTTACTTTTATATTTGTATTTATCATGATCTTATTCTTGTTTATTAAATTTACTGTTTTGTATGTTTTATTTTATATTCGTTCTGAGTAATTTTTATCAATGTAACTTTGAAATTTAAAAATATATTTCAGATATGTTCTGTTTTAAAAGTGCATTGTTCAATATTATGTTTTTATAGGTGGTAAAGAAAATGTTGTTCAGTATTCAGGTTGTTTCTGTTGAATGAAATTGATTTCATCATTTTTGACACTTTCCATACTATGTTTATATTCTTTGTGTCTAGAAAAAGAAATGTTGATAAACAACTTTTGAGTTGTTGTTTGTTAATAGGTAATCCATTTAATCATATTTTTTTAAAATAATTATCATGTATTTTATCTTTTTTTTAAAATGTGTAAATAAAAATTATAAAGGCATAATTTTGTTTGTTTGTCCTTTAATGATTTCTATAAGTTAAAATAAAATAACTGGTTCTGGTTGCATAGATTTGAAAAAAATGGTATCTATACCTTTTATAGTTCATAATTTGCAATTGTAAACAAAATTTATTACACATATTAAAAATTTGAGCTTCCTTTTTTTTTTCTTCTGAGCAAACTGAAAACATCAGTCTCAAATAAAAAGAAATTTTTATTAAGAAAGTCTCTTAATAAAAATTACTACTTAAGAAAAAATATATAAAATAATTTTATTGGTAAGCGTACAAATTTTAACTTATCTAAGAGTAATATTTATTTTTAAAATTTATATTTATAAAATTCAACCTACAGAGAAGGATAGGTTCTTTTTCCCTGTGATTTAACATTTAAAAAATTTTTTTAAAAAAGAAAATATGTAATTTTTCAAAAACACCACCATAGCCATTTGCCAAAATGTATCTTTTGAACAATATATATATATATATATATATATATATATATATAGGGAAAAGTAAAGAATAAAAGGGTAGCAAACAAATTAAAAAGTGACATTAATTAATTAGACAAAAAATAATTGCATTGAAAATACTAATTGAAATTTTAGGATAAGAAATAAAATAACAATGCTACAAAAGTTTGGTGAAAATAATTCAAAATATTAAATTTTAAAACATATGAAAAGTTTTTTATAATTATTCGGCTAGAGTAACATTCAACTGCAACAGCCTGACTGCAGCGCTTTCACCAACGTTATCGGCAGACATCCCGAGATGCGCAGAACGGTTGAAAATTGAACAGAATCGGTTTGTTTGGTACGTGACACGTGACCCATGAATTGACCCCATTGTCCTCCCTGCTGAAAGATTTTGTAGATGTTTTCAATTTTAGTGTCTAATGATTTCATCAACATATTTGTTATCAAAGTTACCTTGCTTTTCAAATTTCTCGTCTATCGATTTCATGAGCGATTCAAACTTTGCGTTAATGGAGTCCTGAACCTCAGATACTGCTGGGGTCGATTTAGTTACTTCTGCATAATTTTGTCTTGTTTGTAAAAAGATTCTACGTGCTTCTCCTGTGGTTATATGATTATGACATTTCAATTCTAATGTCTTTTTTTCATTTGCATAGATAGGACAGCTGTTGGACTTTTGCTTTGTGGTTTCCCTTGCAATTGATGCATCGGGTTACATTTTGGCATAAGCCATCGTGAATTTCGCCGCAATTAGCACACGCGTTGAGTTTGTCACAGACTCGGGATGGGTGAAAAAAAGAAAAGCATTTAGAGCACTGACGCGGTCTGTCGACAAAATTTTCTATATGTTGGTTGATAAAACCACTTTTAACATCTTTTGGAATAGCTGTCCGTAGGATTGTAACCAGCACAGGTCAGGTCACACGAGTAGAGTTCTGTTTCAGAAAGCGTCTCATTTTTACAACAATCATGTTATTTTTTTTTTCAATACTTTCCGCAAGTTGTCCTAATGGTGTATCTGTGGGGATATCTTGAACTAAAAATCGAGAGCATACATTCTCCCATATAATGTGTGTGGTAATTTTTGTCTCCACGAATTTTTCCAGTGACAATAGTTTTACCGCACATAAAGGGTCCTTAGTTGAGAAGATTATTTTACCCTGCCTTGTATACTTCATATTATCTATGTATTCATGTATGTTGGCATTTTCCATCACAAATTCTTGGGCAGTGAAAGGGTTCAATTTGAAAGGGTTCAAACTAATGGCAGTGAAAGGGTTCAAACTAATGAGCTGGTGATTCGATGCTAAACGAATCGCCAGCTCATTAGTTTTCTTGCTATTTTTATACAACATATTGTTTACCATTGTATCCATGTTAGAAGTCATTGAATCTTTCATTTCAGCTTCATTATTCAAGTTCCTAACACAAAAAGATGAGTGAGCAATGACGAAAAAAATCCCTCTGCAACTGACGCACGAATAAAAACAATTTCGGACGCTTACCTTAAGGCAGCAGTACCCACCGAAAATCAAATTGTTAAATTGTCGTCTGTCACAGAAACGGCGATATCCAATTCCGCCTTCTCAGTTTCTCACAGCTCTTTTTCAGGCGACAACCTCACCTCCTCGACAGGCCGAAGTCATGATCAAAACTAACTCTGCTGGTAAGTCATAGCAATTCCACCGAATAAAAGCTCTGATGGCTTTCCTTCACTGTGTCTCTTCGAAATGAAAATATTTGACTACATGGGGGTTTTAACAGCGGCCAAAGAGGACCAAGTAAAAACTTCGCCAATTTGGCGATTTCAATCGTCAAATCATATAGCATGTTTCCTTTTAAGAGTTTGGTTGTCGCATTTGCTGTTTATTGGCATAAGATATACGTTTGGCTGAACTGCGCAAGGTATAAGTTAAAACTACCTATTATCGATATTAATCTATACCGATATCACTTTACTTTAAATCTAAACAATGCAGTTTGGCGCAGCACAGTCAATATCACAGAGAAAAATATTTTTCCACAGAGAGAGAGAGATCATATCCTCTGTGGTCAACATCATGGCTGTTGTGCTAATAAAATCCTAATCCAATCCAAACTGAATGATTTAACATTCAAGTAAGCTATATGTTTGTTTGTTTTTTGGCCAAGTAGTCAAAATCCTGCCAAATTTTCAAAAACTATTTAAAATATGACCATTTTTGATAGACATCAGAAATGACAATGAACAACTTTTAGGATTGTATTAGTAACTAGCCGCCTTTGGCGACCAGTCGGTTCGCCAATATTAAGGCCGACTAAAGGGTTAAATCAATTTTTTTTAAATATAACTTGGTCTCATAATAATTTTTTCAGCAAAATATTTTTAAGCTTCAAATTTCGATAATCATGTAATTCACTTATACTATTATGTAGGTCTTAAGCATTCATATCTTTGAACTCCACATCTCTCTCTGTTTTTCTATCAGTGCACGTAAAATTCAGTTTTAAATTAAAGTGGAAATGATGGAAGTGCACTTAATATAAAGAAATTTTTACTCAATCTAAGCATGTCTTTAAATAAAACTAAGAATTGAAAGCAGAATAGTCCGACATTGAAGTTTTATGTTCAATACAGAAATTGAAACATTATATATATATATATTTTTATAATTTATAAGATCTCAAGGAATTATTCAGCAAACATTTCACAGGTTAATTGAAACCTTCAGTTTTTAATTTTATTTTTAGATGTATATAAATGCTCTAAATAATAACATATTTTTAGGTTTATAAGCATATATAAAAAAATTTGGTTTAAATTACTTTGGTTCTATAGATTCATATTTGTAAAATATTCTTAATATTTCAACTTCTAAATAAATGAATAAACATTTCTATCTTCTTCAAATCTGGCTGATTTATTCAGTTCTGAATATTGCAAATTTAGAACAATCATCATTATCATAATCTAGACCAATTATTCTAGAGTAATATTGATTGGCTTCTTTGATATCTTGATAAAGTGATCTAAAATCGCCAGTTTATATCGAATAGTTATGTTGAAATTTTCATAGATCGATCAACTTTGATGATTGATTTAGTTGATTGGAATGCCACTTTTTTATTTAAGGACTTATTGTCTCAAGAATATTTTGTTAAATAGGATTCACTGAGCAGATGATGTATGTAAAAATTTAATTCATCAGCATTTTCCCCTAAATCTATAATTATATATTTCACTTGAACCAATTGCTAAAAGATTTATGACTCTCCCTAAAAAATTAAGAAATTAGATGTTGGGCTCCGATTACAGAAGATGCCTTGTAGATGTTAAGCCATATTCGCCTTAAATAAAATTGTTTAATTGGATTAGTAATATATGTATAGTAAAATATCATAGAAAACGTTTCCATTCATTTATTTTCCGAAAATATCATGTTTCATATTTGTTTCATTTTATACAGACACGTGCCGAAAATGACATTCTTATATGTTTAATTTGGAATGATAGTTGACTTATTTTTTCTCGTGAGAGAACATGATATTGTTTTGGTTAGAAAGTTTTGATGTCTCCGAAATATGCGGGTAAAAATAGTTTTATATGCTTTTACAAATTGTGCATTGTTAATTATTACGTATGCTTGTTTGAAAGAAGATGCGTTTTGAAATAGCTGACCTACTTTTACCAGTATAGCTTTAATATTACGTATGCTTCGTTGAAAGCAGTTGCGTTTTTATTTCGCATGATTCATTAAAATGCGAAGATAAATTACAACCACGAAGACAAATTCTTTGATTTGCACAAAATATCTTCTTCACATAAGTAAAAGTAATAATTCAAAACATGTCTTATTGTTTTAAAACTTTAAAAAAAACACGAATACAAAAATATTTTTCTTTTACCGATTATCAATTGCTTTTTGTTCGTCGTTTCTTTGAAATGACGTCATTTTCAAAGTTCGTTTAAGATTTCTTGCTTTTAAATAATTAATCTCGCTCTCAGAAAATTATCGTTTGGTGATTTTTTAAAAATTCTTTTTCAGTTTTAACTGTCGCAATTTTGTAATATATTTTTACTTTGTATTTTTATTTACTTTAATTCTTTAATTGGATTAATAATTTTGATATTGCAAACGATCAAGAAAAATTTTCACTTGCATTTATTGCTTAAAAAATATCACATTTCTTATTTGTTTCATTTCATATAATCATGTGATTAAAATTATATTTTTCTGTTTTATTTTTGATAGTAATTAACTTTTTTTAAAATCAGAACTTCTGAAAATGCGATGGCAACATTTTATTAAAAGCTGATTTTTTTTTAGATCCTCGAGAAGATAAAATTTTATTTTTATTTTTTTCAAAATAAATTGTTGAAAAAAATACTCTTAAATTAAATGTTTAAAAATTCATTAAAAATAGAGTTTTAATATATAAATCAAAACATTAGTACCATTGAAAAGCTAATTTTTTGAGCTTTGACTTGATGCAAAAATCAATTTTGTGCTGTAATATTTTCGGAAGTTATAGTGAAAAAACGTCAAAATTTGGCTTATTTTTTAATTAATTAAAATTTTAATTAAAAATTCAAAAAAGGGCTCCGAGGTGCACATTCCCGGCACCCAAGGTATACATGTACCAAATTTGGTAGCTGTAGGTCGAACGGTCTGGCCTGTACATCGCCAACAGACACACACACACACACACATTGTGCTTTATTATAAGTAAAGATAAAGATAAAGATGATCACGTTTACATGTGGAAATAAATTGTCTCAAAATAATTCAATTTTAGTTATTGTAAAAGTAACTTTAGTGGCCGTAAAAATAAGTGCAAAAAACGTAATTAAAATAAGAAAATAATATCAAAACCTATAAAAGGAAGCTCTTCCGAAGTAAACATTAATTACCTTCGACTCTGAAAACTTATTATGACAAAGAATTGATTGATTGATTGATTGACACGAATTCATTGATTGGCAAGAACAATATATTATGTTCTTTAAAATCTCGCATCCAATTAGAGTATGTATGATCACTGCATTAAATGTGGCCAGTTGGATAATGATGAATACAATGCTACAATTTCACAGTCTGTTATGTAACAATTAGCATATTTTAAATATCGCATGGAAGAATTCGTATGTTTTAAATGTCAACATCACCTTGAATTTTATTATGGCCAGGGGAATTTTCTAAGGTACCAAGATCTCCAGATCGAACTCGCTCTTTTTTTATAGAGGAGGAATCCAGTGCTTGAAATGACAATTTTACCACAAAAAATGAACTGTACTAAGTCCGAGAGGGAAAAAAAAAAAAGATTATTGTTCTCAACTTCCTTTCCTAAATGACCAAGCAAGAACAACAAGTCATATTGCAAAACATTTTAGTAAAAAAAAGCGCAATCTTATTTTTATTTACATCAATCTATAAAAAATTAAATCGACATGAGGTGTTTCTACAAAACTTTATCTTTTGGAGACTAATCATTTCCTTCATCCTCATCAAGGTGATTTTAGGAAAGCTTGGGTCCCTCTTGATTATCTATTTGCTTTAGAAACTGATATTCGTCTGGCTTTTTTACAGAGAAAGCATCTGGTTGTGATATTTTTTGACATTGAAAAAGCGTATGATAGGACCTGGAGATTCGGTATTTTAAAGGGTTATTAAGATCTTGGATTAAAAGGCAACTTGTCTCTTTTTATATAATTTTTTTTAATTTATAAAGCTCCGTGTTAAAGTAGAATCGGAATACTCTGATTATTTTATTCAGGAAGAGGGAGTACCTCAAGGTAGAACTTTAAGCGTGATTCTGTTTATTTTAAAAGTTAATAATATTTTAGAGCAACTTCCTCCTTCTGTTAAGAGTTACTTTATACATTGACAACCTATACATTTTCTGAACAGGGATGCAGATGAATTTTATAGAAAAACAACTGCCAACTGCAATAAATAATATAACACAATGGTGCAATGTCAATATTTTAACCATTTCGGCTTCAAAAACTACTGGTGTCCTCTTTTATCGAAAAAGAAATCTACACTTTGATCCTGAAATAAAACTAAATGAAGTAATTATTCCATGCAAAAATGAAATTAAATTTTCAGGTATTACTTTTGATAAGAAGCTCATTTTTCTCCTTCGTATAAACTTTTTGAGGAAAAAAATGTGAAAAATCACTAAACATTTTAAAAGTTTTGTTAACTACTGCTTGGAGACTTTGACCATCCTTGCTTAAAATGTACAAAGCTCCCGTTCTGTCCTAGTTGGATTTTGGCTGTGTTGTTCACGGGTCAGCCAGAAAAAAGTTATGCAGAAATTAAACCCTGTTCACCATAATGCTCTCAGACAATATTTAGGAGCCTTTAGGACATCTCCAGGTTCAGAGCCTTTATGTGGATTGCCCCCTTGACTTTAGGCGACAAATACTATAAATGCACTATTTTTTCTGAACTGAATCAAATTTAGAACATCCTCTTCATAATTTTAAACTCCGCCCATTCTTAACTCGAATACAAGAAGCACGAAATTTTTTATACATGAATATTTTACTTGAATTCCAAACATTCTCGAGTGCCTAAATCCACTTCACCAGTATGCAACACCCCAACAGGACAATATCCTTCCATGGATAATTCCCAGCATACAATACCTAAATCTTTTGGGAAAAATTTATCAAATCTGACCCTTCAGATTCTATTTACAGACAAATTTTTTACGAACATAGGTATTACTATAATGATTATATTGCAGTCTACACAGACGGATCGAAAATATCTGATAGTGTGTGTTTTTAACTAAGCAGTTTCATATGTCCAGTAATTTTGTTATTTAAATCACGCCAATATCAACATTAAAAATGTTTTATGACTTCGGGTTTTTTTAATGTTTCTTCATTTTATATCCTTAAAGTTGCGTGTTATTTCTCTATTTTTTCTGTGGCGAAATCTGCGAGCCTTTTCTCTATTTTTCGTGTTTACATCTGTGAAATACTTCTCTATTTTTCATACATTCTGCTCCTCTAACTAACTATTGTAAAGTTTTAAAAGGTTTTGGATTTCTGTTGCTGTGGCACGAGAATTTGGAGGAATATTGAGAACTTATAGGATATCTGATTAAAATAGTGGGATGTTCTTCGTTTAGCAGCATGGTAGTTGCCAGAAATCAAACTTTCTAAAGGGATAGATAGATTGACCACTCTGTGACTGGGGGCTGAACGCCTCAAAAAGGGTATTAGATCGGTGGATCGGCAGGTGTTATGGAGGCGTTGGGATAAAGACAACTGTCAGCGAGAACAAATCATATCGATACTGCCCCGTTTAGTTGTGCCGGGGTGAACGGTAGTGCACAAAAAAGCTCCCCCTCCCCTTTGATTTTGAATTATTTTTCGGGTCTCTTTCTCTATTTTGTATGCTTAAATGTGCACTCTATATATCTGCTTTTTCGTAATCAAATCAGTGAGCTATTTCTCTATTTGCATGCTTAAAATATGTGGTATATTTCTCTGTTCTTGTTTTAGGTTTCTCTGACTGATATAATACACACACGCGCATATCTTGTACGCGCTCTTTTCCCCACTCGCCTGAAAAGTGTGTGTCTGACATGGCTTAGTTATTTTTGAGGAGGTGTTACGTATTGTAAAAAATTAACAAAATGGATGTGTTGTGTGAGGAGTAAACATATTATTACGAAAAATATAATGTTCACACAAGAACGATACGAAGATGCAGTCGTGAAAGCTCCATTTTGTTTACTAAGGTAATGTTTGTCACTGAAGCCGACACGATAGTCGATATGTTTTACTTTTTAGTGCAAGTCGGTTGTTTACATCAATATCAAAATTTAATGATAAGAGAGATGTGGTTAAAACCTAACTTTCGTTTTAAAATCTCCACTAAAGTTGAATCCTGAAGGCCATAATCGAAGTAAATGGTCTGAATATGCCATAAAACGGATGAAAGTGGTTAGTAAAATAAAATAAATAAACGGAAAATTGTTGATCATTTTCATTAGTCTAGAAGTATTTTCATTTTTAAAAGGAGGAAAAAAAATATTTAAAAATCATCCGCCGGTTATGAAATCTCAAACAAAATATTTCAAAACAGATATAAATCAAATAAAGAAAAACTGTATGATTTTTTTCTTCGAAATAATGTGTTCCGTTTAAAACAAAAGTTCTAAAATTTACGCATGATATAACAAAACTTTTAAATTTGTTGCTTGATTTGAATAAGGAAATAAGAATGGCTGGAAAAAATTGTTATGCATGTTATAGGAAAAGGCATTTAGAATTAAGTTATAGGGAATCTCAGTTAAGATGTTTGATGCGCTATTCAGAATTTAATAAGACGAAGTTTAAAAGATATTTTAATTATTGATTTCCTTATTTCCGCTATTAAATTTATTCTACATTAAAGAACGAATTAGAAAAATTCTGACATTGAATGTTTGTTACTTTCTTTTGGGCCCAAAATCATTTTTTTTCTTTTCAAATCTTGCCGAGTAGGGACATATTAAAATTATTTTAAAATATAAACAAAAAATTAGATTTTAAAAATTGTAGTTTGTAAAATAAAGATAAATATGTTATTATTATCTGCAAGAAAAAAAGTGTTTGAAAGATACGTTTTAATTCATTCCAATTAGTTATATTAATTTTTTCTAAAGTAACCTTAACAGGTACTTACGTATTATACCGTCCAACTTTATCGCCAAATTTGAAGTCGCCGCCAATGAGTTTCTAAACCGCCAATTATGGCAATCCGGTAATGGTGTAATCCATTGATTTTTATCGCCAAATTTAAATCCGTTGCCATTGAGTTACTAAACCATTGGCAAAGACGGTATAGTACGCAAGTAGTTCACAGCCGGCCACAACAAATTCTGTTGATACTGCTACATTCAGTGGTGGCGGGGTGGTCGGCTGTACAGAAGAAGATGGTATGATGCGTAAGTACCCTTTTACATTCACCATGCCTTTCTATACATATGTGAATTGAGTCTGCGTCTGATTTTAAACTTATGCCGAAAAGAAGGAAATACAACCTCGAAATGATCGCCTGTGTTTGGTATACGGATATATCATCTTTTTTTTCTTCGTAACAGTCTAAATATTTCTGAATGTGTGCTATAAAAAATGGTTTTGTAGATATTTTTCATAATTTTTAAACATATTTTTACGTTTATTTGATGTTGCGTAACATGCCCAGGTCATTACACGTGGAGGCTAGATTTAAGTTTAAAGCTCACTTTTCTTCTTGGATGCTATTATATATAGAGAGAGGCTTTTAAGGAATGTACTTTAATAAAAGTAAGAGGTCACATCATCAAGAAAACGCCTATGGCTCTCCAATTTTTTATTAATTTTATGCAATATTGTTCGTAACATGATCCAATTAAGGACTTTGACTAATTTACAATATCATTTGGTCAGATGCATTTAAAATAAAATATGGTTGAAATTAAAAGATGTTTTTTTTAGGAATTTTTTTCTACCTCTTAAATTTGTTTATAGATTATAATTCTTGGGCAATCAACAGATGAATGTATCAAACTCTGTTATCAGTATTGAAAAAGAATAATTTATTTTTTCATCATTTTATTTCCTTAAAAAAAACCTTTCTACAAACAGGACGTTGAGATTATCTCTCTTCACAGTTACCCAAAATTAAATGTTTTGTTATAGTCGCCTTTAGTGACCAATTTGTTCAACGGGAACATTGGTCATATTTAATTGCAATTAAGTCTTGTCTTATGAGCAACTCGATTCTCATAATTTTTTTTATCAAATAGCTTTAAATTTAGGTGCACATTAAAAATATGTTATTTTGATAGCTTTGCACAAGCTGTAGTTGTGTATATGAACAGTCTCTAAGTTTTATGATATCATAATGACATTAAAAACTTAATTATCTGGTTAATCTGTCTTCTAATAATACCTTGTCTTTTATAATGATGTAACTTCACGTTCGCACTACTCATAAATGCACAGATAATAACTAACAACTTCAAAAATGGAAGAAAATCACTGCGATTAAATAGGTATTGGAAGCATGAAAATGGATTAAATTCTACTGCAACAATGAAACGGATTGCTGAAAATCTTGCAAATAAATAAATAATTAGCTCAAGACTTAGGCTAATTGGGGCCCGCCTCTGCTTTACGACTTTAGTAATGAAGAACGTGCATCGGACTTGTCTATGGCATTTTTTGTTATTTAATTCAAAATGCTGCTTGATTAGTCAAATTTGTCCATCGTTATTGCGAAAATGTCGCTGAATTCCGCCCTAGATTAACGAAATATAGATCTTTTTGTGTTCATGCGACAATACATTAATAAAGAAGCTACCATAAAACTGACGTATTTAACACTGTACTGATATTTTGTTTTAAAAAAATTAATTAAAGAAGAAAATGTAAAATAAACTTTCCATTCGATTTGTGGGGGAGGGGAATACCTCTGATGTGGGGGCCCAGGTAACTGCCCTCACCAGGGTCTGAATTGTCTAAACGTGGAGAGGGATTTGTATGGCAAATTCATATTACTAAAACGGCAATTTATACTTTCTCTTATATAAAATAGAGAGGAAATAATGTAATGTTTGATGAATTTTTATTTCAAGTCTCTCTGAACTCGAAGAGCTCACGTGACAAAGATAGCACAAATATAATAAGTTTTAACAGTCTGTTTTTCTGTACATTCAAAAATATGCAAACCTGATAACTTTTTTTAAAAAAAGCAATGAATTAAAGATACTAAATTTGATTATAATTTTTATAGAATTTTATAATTGCAAGTATAGTTTAGTGTAAAATCTTTGTTTCAATTGAGAAGGGAAAAAAGGGTCTAAATCATCAGTTCAACTTTTGGATACAATTAACGCATTCCAGAATTTGGTCCCCAAAAAACCTCACTAAGTCTCACGCAATAAATTTAGTAAAAATCCTCAATTCATGCCAAAAGTTAATACTTCATAATTACTGTAGATCAACTCCATGAAAGACGTTCGCAGTCTTACTCGAATATCCACTATCATTGTGTGGGTAATGGATTACAAGTTTATTAAAAAGTATGCGAGAAAGTTTTGAGGATACTACATTTGTTTTGAATATCAAAATGTATAAAATTCATTTTCGTGCAGTATTATTTTCGGAATTATCGACAGAAAGCGCAAAATTAACTAAGCCAGATTCTAAATAAAAATTTAAGAAATAGTTCCAAGGAGTACATTCTCAACCTCTGAAGAATATATGTGCCAAATTTGATAGGTGTAAATCAAACGTTTTGACATGTAGAGTACCAACACACACACGTTTTATCTTTATCATTAATAGAGATGTTCTATTTATTACATTTATCTTTGATAAACTAATGAGGAAGATAGTGTATCAAAAAATATGCTCCGTGCGCAATTTACCATTATTCTAGCACTAGAAGACTGAAATTTGCAATGCCTTGCCTTCTAATTTGAGAGAGTGTCATGGAGTTCTTGAACTCAAAGCTCTTACCCTCCAAACAGAACAGGTTGCAATCCCTAATTGTTCCTACAGTGTTTGATCTTGAATATATCCAAAATTGCAACTAACGGCGAATATTTATATTTCTTCATATTTACTACAGATTAGCCAGATTGTACTATAGAATAAGAAATTGTTTAAAGCCCATTATAGCAAAGTACAGAAATAATCCGACTGACATGAAAATGTAAGCTTTAGAATCTTTCTAAGTGGAACTGTAAATAATAATTCAAACATTGTTAAAGTGATTAAAAAACAAATATCAATTATATTTCAGTCAATTCTCTTATTTTGTTTCACTTTTCAAATAGTAACAAAAAAATCAAGTGTTCTACAATTGCTGACTCAAACAACTATATATTCAAAATATTTCTGTCCACATATTATGAGAATAAAAATGAATACAGGTTATGTGCATATGTCTGTGTTTTGATGCTGTACAGACAAACCATTAGATCAAATTTTTCACATATATGCTTTCTATAGTAAAAATGAGCATCTTGAAGCAATTTCAATTTTTTTAAATTTGTTAAAAATTAATTTGAATTTTGCTGTCTGTTCATGGAAACTTTCAAAAACATTTATTGCAAATATATAAATTTTGCACAATTTAGAAATTTTTTAAAAAAATTATATCAAATCAATAGTTGGGTGCATTTTATCTAAATTTTGACAGCTTAAAAATAGTTTTCACTTTATTTATATCAGCAGATTATATTGTAGCATTGAAATTCAGATAGTTTTTATTTATTTTAAATTAACCATTCAGAATTGTTTCATCAAATACTTAACTGTATAATTTTTATCTATTGTTGATATCTTAATTTTTTAAAAATTATGTGTAGCGCCCAAGACAAACAGAAAAGTTATATTTTAAGAAAATTTAGAAGACAGACGAACCACATATTTATGTTTTTAATTGTACAGTGATATGAAAAGACTGATATTACTCATTGGAAATTTTCATGCATAAAAAGAACAAAGTACATGCAAGACAATTAAAATTGCTGTAATATCTGACAATTTGACAAAACCATGGACATGAAGTTATATTTAGGAGATATAAATAAAGTTAAAAGTACCAATTTTCCTTCAAAACAGTTGATCACTGAAGTCAACTAATATATATGTATAACCTAGCTCATGTCCAGTATCTGAACACAAGGTCATGAGTTTGTAATCTTGAATCACTGTTATTTAAAAGATTAATTTGAAAAAGAAATACTGCTTAGAATCCTTTCCTTTATTTACACATAATTTATATGAAATCATTTGTCTCTTTTTTCTTATATTAACCAGTTTTATACAAGTAGCATTGTTTGGTACAAAAAGAATAGTATATTTGAAGACCAGCAATAATATTATGTATATATGTATGATAGTTCTCCCACCTCCTCCTCTCAAAATATACAAATAAAATAAATATGAAAGTTTTTAAATATTATTGTCACCCAATAATAGTGTGATCTTAAATTTTTTTTAAAAAGAATGGTATTTTATTACAGATTTATTTCTGTAAACTGAAATTTAATTTTAAAAACTGACAATAACTATAAAATTACTTTTATAATATTTGCTAACAAAATCATTAAAATACAAGGAAAGCACACCTTACATTTGCTATTCTTTAGTATCAGATCTTTTTAAAACTGCTAATTAAATTTAAAAATAACACTAATTATACTTAAGAGTGATAAGCCTGTTTAGTTTATATTTCCAATATTTAATATAAATTATACTACAAAGACAAAAGAATAACATTAACAAATATTTTTACATTTTAAAAAAATATTTAGAGAAATTTTAGTTTACATCAACTTAAGATTGGAATGTCATCTCTACTATTGTCAACTAAAATGTTATTAACAAAATGGTTTTGTTTTTAATCACATTTTAATTAGTAAATATGTAAAATTATCTAAATGTTTGAATATTTTATTATTTAGCTATCGATCGTTTTAAATGTGTTTTGCATATTTCATTGATTTTTTTTTCTTATGCAAATATAGATAGCAACAATTTTCATCATTGAAATAAATATTGATTGGTCATTTTGTGCAAAATATCACATTATTTAACAATCTTTTTAATACAATTAAGAATCAATAACACAAAGGAGATGCTCAAGTGTTTCATGTAAATTTTATTGAATATTTTATCGCTTTTTAAATTTTTAGCTTTAATTAGTAAACTCATTTTAAAAAATATAATTTGAATGTGAGAGTCACATTATTAATTTCAGGAATAAAAATTTGCTCCAATAAAGACCGATTCAATAATTATTATTTTTAATATTTTATAACATTAAGTGTTTGCAAGAGCAGCATATATTACTAAATCACTATTTCAAACTCGCTTCTTGATCATTAATTATATCTCTATGTTTAAATTACTTCATTAAATTCCCTCAGGAATATTTAAAGGGAGGAATAGTGTTATTTTAGAGTAAAAAGATATTAATAATAAAACAAAATATCTTTGATTGTAATAAAATAGTTTTGATTAATACTTTTTTTATGTCATTGCTATTAATTTAAAAATCAAACCTATCATATCTAGTAAATAATTTATACGACAATTACATTTTACTTCTGAGCTAAAATTGAATATAGTTCTTCTTTCTTTACTTCTTTTTTCTTTAATTTGAAGTCAGAATGTATTCTTTAAATCAAACAATTTTTCACAAGTTTACGTCGAATTTTTAAAGTCAGAATGTCATTATTTTGATTTTTTCCTTTTTTTTTTTCTATATAATCTAAAGAATTAATAGGTGATCTTCATTTTAATGTGCTTTAGCAGTAGTTTAATATATATCTATAAAAAAATTGAAATAATTGTTGATTTAAAAAAAAATTTAAAGAAGTTCAGAATTTAATTTTGATTCACTTCTTTAAACTTAGTGTTTATAATATGACTGAAAAGAAATTTAATGAATTCCAAGATTAGTTATGTTTCATCGTAATGGATTAATAAAATTATCTGAAAGGTGTATTTACTAAAAAGCTTGCTATAATTCAATGCATAATATTTTGTATTAGAGATCCCTTCAAACACACTACTCCAAACAATGTTAATGATCTGTTTTATTTACAACAAAAATTGTGCATGTTATTTAAAATAAAAAAATCAAAAACTGACGTCATTTGTTGTTGGTTTTGTAATATACATTTTACATAAAAAGATATTGCCCATTTTTCCATCTCTTTATTCAAATATGCAACATCACTTTCAAATGTCTTAAATAGCCTCCAAATGAACTGAAGCGCACGCACACACACTGTTTTAGCCAACGAGCAAATGACGCTGAATACGAAAGCCCGATTCATTCAGAATCCAATTTCTGCAATTGATCACATAACAAACATAACACCAAAATATAAATTATGCCTAATAAAAACTCTCTGGAACATTTGGGATAGGTTTGTCAAGACTGTACTCTCTATCAGTTATTCAGTGCGTATTTTACATGTACAAGAAGAAAAATATGTACACAACCTCATTTCTTATATTTATAATATATATATTTTTATATTTATATTTATATATACTAGGTAAGCCTTCCCACTACTTTCACGTCTGTCATAACCGGAGATGTGCATCAAAGTCTGATGGGTGGCCGTTCACCTCTCGTCTGTCCTTGGCAAAGTATGGGTCTTGAAGATTCAAAACGGGCCCACCCGGGAGTAGTTTGTGTGTTGTCATTGGAGAAGAAGTTCTTGTGGCAGGAAAACCCGTGTGGTTTTGCACAGGAAATGTGCATGGAATGAGAGGTGGTGGCAGTCCATTCAGCATACTGGGAGGACCAGGCTTCGTACGGCCTGATGACCCGCATAATGAGTTGAGGAACGGGCTCACCGGAGGTGAGAAGAAACTAGACGCGGATGCTGGTGGTAATGTCGGCGGGGTAGCATATGGAGATTCATTTGTCCGTAGTGGTGGTGGGAGCAATTTGGCGCGATCATATGCGACAGCTCGCTCCAGATCTAACACATTGGATATTTGACGCGATATCTCACTGTTGGCAGAATCTCTAGGAGACATGACAAGAGGGTCAAACCTTCGCATGTCATGCTCTGCCCGGCCAGGAATTCGGTAGGGATCCATTGATGATCCTGGGATAGTAGTGACAGTGGGACTTGGCGTCAGAGGTCCCCACAGAGGTGAAGTTTGTGAATGGGGGTCTTTTGCTGGAGATGGCACAAGACCATGAGGACCCATTAACCTTGAGTGGTCTATAGAATTTAGACCAAGGGGCACCGAGTTATGAACAACACTCCTGGAGACCAGGGACACGGGATCCGCCCCATCAGGTATGCTACCTGGCCTCTTACGGATCCTGTCATCCCCAGGAACTCCCGACCGAGAACTTCGGGAAACAGGAACAGGCTCGTCATCCTTCCGCTCCTGCTTGATTTTTATGTCCAGTCTTGGAGGCGGGGGAGGATAGACATGCCTCTCTAAGGCCCCTTCATATTTGACAGGATTGTTAGGGGGCACAATGGGAGACCGGGGAAGGTTTTGAGATTCCCTTGCCCGTTCCCACTCTCGTGCAACAGCATGGTGATGAGGATGATGTTGATGTTGAGGATGGTGAAGATGATGTTCCCTGATATCACCATTCATGACTATGGAACCTTTCTGCAGTTGGTGGTGTAACCTGAGCTCACGATCCCTGCAAATAAATAAGTTGTGAGTATAGAATACTACTATTTTAACATAAAATAAAGGAAAAATAAACTGTTAGTCAAAATTTCTAAAAAGAAAAACTGAGTGGAACTGATAATTTTAAAGGAAATTAAAAAGTTAAAGGTTTCTAAATTTTAAAATATAAAAAAAAATTGAAAGATTATTACTTGAATATAATTATAGAGAAGAACAAACTCATTTGTTTTTCTCTTGGGCAGAGAGTTATTTATGTTCCTCAAAGAAACATATTTATTCAATAATAGAGATTAAATGCTAAGTTCTATGCAGTCACTATTAACAAAGTTAAAATTGAATTTTAAACTGCCATTCTGAATCATATATTTAGAATAATAGCATACTTTCTGTAAATTGTGTCATCAGACATGACAGCAAGTTTGAAACAAAAAGAAAAAGGGGAGAGTGAGGCAAAAAGGTGAATTTAATAAAATAATGAATTGTGCCGAATATAAGTAATGAGATGCAAAATAAGTATGACTAACAAAATAATAAATAGTATAAATTTATACAAAAGGTGCTTGAGATATTAATATCAAAGAGTTATTATATAAGAATAAAATTAATTTACCCCAAAAATAATAAAATTAATTATTATTTATGTTTAAACTAATTTTAATAATAAAAATGATGAAATTATGTTCTTTAGAGAATATTATAGCATGAATTCATATTATTTTTAAAAACTAAAATTCCAACATTTATAATTTTTTTCAAAATTACTCCAAAACATAATTTGTGTAGCAATGCTGTTCTTCCATAAAATTGAATACAATAAAATAACAGATGTATTAAAATATTTACACTGATCATTTACAATTCTTATATAACCCTACAAAATGAATCATAAGTTTTATAGTTTGATTTTAACTATAAAACTTATGAATGATTTTATGCTTTTCAACTATAAAACTTACCCAAAGATTTGCCCATACCAAAGTCAAATCATTGAATGTTTTTGAAGTATATGATATGTATATGACAATGTAAAGCCTGACATTTCAGTAAATGGCATAAAACCATTATGCTTTAAATGACTGATGCAATCAAGGCAAAAACAAACTAACTTCATCTAAAACCATTTACATGCTGTAATGTTTCAAGCTAAAGGTTCTGTCTTCTTTTAATTTTCAAAGAATGCTTTGAAATACTAAGAAATCTTCTCATCTTTAATAATATATAAATTGATCAAATGAATTAAATAGAATTTTTAAAATTTGGATTCACAATACATTTATAGAATATAACAAAGCATTTCTGTAATTATTATTATGGAACTATATATTAAAAAATCATTAATATGTAAAAATAGAACAAACTACTCAAAATTAATGCATAAATTTCCAATTATCTCAATTCATTGAGCTGTAGATACAATAAGAGAGTTCAATTTTTAATTTATAACTTCAGAATAATTTTGCAGATACAAAATTATAATCTCTAAATGGGATTTTTTTAAAATCTAAAAGTAAAGCATTTATACCAAAATCATATTTAAAAAGCTTCAATTCTTTTAAATATAGATTATAGATTTAAAAAATAACAACTTAATTTTAAATATTTGGATTAGAAGATTCATACTTGTGTGAATAACTGAAACATTTATATTCCTGAAATCATGAAATATCTGCACAGTAGAAGAGTAATTTTTACTAATATCATTAATGTTTAGAGTTAATTAACAAATAGTAACCAAATAATAAATTATCTATACATTATATAAAATGGAGTCTCCTGAAAGTGTCTATATGTTTGAATTCGAAAAATATTTAACTGATATTGGAGATATTTGTACCACTTTGTGAGTCATTTATTGGAGACGATTATAAATGTATTGAAGTCATATCAAAATTTAAAAAAGAAGTTTTACTATTGCAATTTTGATTCTTTCCTGCACATTAATTCACATTTGTGTAAAACACTTATCCATAGATGTTTTTCATGCGAAAATAGCAAGAGCTGTAGCATGCATAGGCAAAACATTTCCTTGCTTATGCCTGATTTTAAAGAGCCATTCCAAACACATTATGTTTTTTAAAAAAAATCCAGCTTAGTTTGGAAGCAAGATTAAATTCCAAACTTTAAAGTAACACATTAGTTGCCAAAAATAGTTTATTTCTTGTGAGATAATAAAAATGTATAGGAAACACACACACACACACACACACACACACACACACACACACACACACA
>JAOUZG010041912.1:683697-693949 GCA_026289955.1 Argiope argentata
CACACACACACACACACACACACACACACACACACACACACACACACTATCAGAGAAAGAATGTCCACACTTAAGGAAGTAGAGTCTTCTTTTGAGCAAAATAATAGTCTCTCTTTAAATCGGAAAGCAAATGAGTTACAGAGGAAGAATTAATCTCCTGAGGAATGAAGTATTTTCTTGTTTGCTGAGAGGGATTGAGATATAGGAGAAAAAGTGAAAGAATAAAGGCTCCTTATATTTAGTTCAAAAATGAGTAATTCACCCTGAATTATGATTCGTGAGTGAATTACAGAAATGATACTTTGATTTCAGCAGAGATTATAGTCTGACCATATAGTTCAGCTTTAAAACGGAAAGATGAATGCATCATATTAAAATGATGGATAAATACATAAAGAAATATGGTAAAATAAAAAAAGGTAAATAGAGCTCACTTTGGGAAACTATAGAAAAAAAAGATGGCAAATAAAATTAAAAAAAAACATACATGATCTTACATTAGAAAGAATAAATAGCAGAAAATACTAGAATTAATCTACGATAGGGGATTAATTTTTTCATGGGAAAAAAAATTGCCAAATTTTACGGACACATGTGCAATAAGTAAGAAAAAAATACAATTCAGCGGCATGTTGCTGTTCCGTAGAAACATACTGGTCGATTAATGACTGGCTGAATAAAAATCAGCATTTAATTTAAAGCTAATTTTTTCACCGAGATGCTATGGAATGGGCAACATTGCACAGGTACAATTAATTCAGTATATTAAAACACACTTTCCAGATGTACACAAATGAAAAGAAATTGGTGTACCTTTCTTTTTGCTTTTCTTGCTCTCTCCTCTCATGTTCTCTCCTTTCCATTTCTCTTCTTTCCATCTCTCTCCTCCTTTCTTGTTCTCGTCTTTCCTTCTCTTTGCGCTCTTGCTCTTTTCTTTCCTGCTCCTGTCTTTCTAATTCTCGTCTTTCTTGCTCTCTGCGCTCCTGTTCTCTCCTTTCTTGTTCCCTTCTCTCTCTATAGCACAAAAATAAATATGAGCACTTTGGACATTTATACTATTTAGTTCATTATATATATTTAAACGATTTTATCAAATTAAAATAAAAACTTTTTAAAAAATAATTCAAATTAATTTTAGTATTTTAATCTTTTTGCAACAGGCATGTCATATATGCAACATCTATAAATGTTTCTCACAGTCACAGATCTACCAGCCATACATTTCTGGAAATCGCATTCATGGGGCGGTAATGGGCATGTCCATTTTAAACTGGAACAATCTTTAATTGCTACTAGATAGCTTCCTGTGTCCATTACTTTTGAAATAAATGTAATTTTAGCTTGCTCTTGTTCAACATGACTGTTTTTTTACTCATCAGCTGTAATAGGGAATGAGTATGAGTAATGTAAATAAACAGAGTTGCATTGTGTAACTTTCCACTTGATAGTATCATTTGTGTTCCTGGTCTCCCTCCGAATCCTTTTCTTCTTTTTTGTTATTACTGAGTAATTGAAATATTTCTGAGTTTGAAGTCAGTTTTGCTGCATTTTGAGTAGCTTTAGGATACATTTTATGCACTTCTCTTTTTATTACGGAAAGCCTTAGTTTTGGATCATTATCACAAAAAATGTGATTTGTTATACTAAGAATGTATTCATATTATGAATGAACTAATAATCTAAAAATACCAAAAATGATGTTAGAACTTAAATTGTATTTTTTTTTTCAAAGTTAGGTTTTGCAATGCAAAACTTCTGTCCTATGGGATGATTTCTTTCACACATGCTCCATTCCATGTGTGCATCTAGGATAGAGGTTTGCCATCTTGAAAGGGTTAATTCCCCATCATTTTTTAAAATAACATTCTGCAGAATCACCAGGTTTGAAATTTCAAGAATATTCAAGAATTCTTGAAATTTCGAAAAACTTCAGCAAAACTTGTGCATCAGGGTTCATATAGTAATTTAATTTATTATAATTTTGCTTTCATGCCAAATGATTATTACAAATAGGAAACAATTAGTATGCTTTTACAAATTAGGTTGAATTTTCTCATTTGTACTTTATCTCCACTTCTAAAATGGTTTTATGCATTCAAGTACTAACTAATATTTAAAAAATAATTTTATTACTGTCAAACAATATTTTATAAAAAGAATAAATTATCAAAACAATGTAAAAGTGTACATGATCCTGATTGTTAATAAAAAAAAGAAAAAGAAAAAAATTTGTAAAAAGAATAACGATATTTCAACGTATTAGTTGACAAATGCCCAATTTCTTCCATTTTTTAAATATCAGTTAGTATTTATTTCCTTTTATTAGTAGTATTTATTTTCCATTTAATTGTTTTTTTATACTAAGAAGAAAAAATAGTATTTAAATGGCCAAGATCTTCAAATTTAAATAAAAGATGGTTTACACAGCAATAATTTAATCGGTAGTTCATTTGGATTAAACACTTCTACTGATGATGATCCATTTCATTCTAAAATAATACAAGCCTTTGAAATATAAATAAATAGGACTTTACAAAGTGATAAAATTAAATAATGGAAATGAGAAATTGTATGTTTATTGAAAATAACTAATCACAAACCTTTCTGAAAAAAATTCTACTCTTTTTGTAAAATCAAAGTTCAAATCAGCCAACAGGACAGAGACTAAGACTGACCTTTCTTCTCGTTCTCTCTTTTCTTGCTCAGCCCTTTTCTGCCTCTCCTCTTCTCTTTTTCGCTCTTGCTGTAATCTATCCCTTTCTGCTTCTTCTTTCAATCCCCCCCAGGGGGAACCACCTCCAAATGGAAGTGAGGCACGCTGACCCCATGGATCCTGCCCAGGAAGGCAAGATGTACGTAAGTCTGCACCCAGCATAGAGGGACCTGGAAGACCTGGAACAAAGAAATATAATCCTTTAATTATGGTTTCATCATTTTGTTCAGTACTGTTTCAAAACAACAAAAATTTAAATAATACTTTAAGTATATAAGAGGCATTGAGTTTAGACTTATTCTGATATATGAACTTAAAGAACTTTCAATATTACTCATGAAAGAGATTTATATATGAATAGCATATCAATTGTAAATCTTAATTTCTCTCATTTAAATCTGAAGATATTAAATTTTTTTAAACAATCTATTTTAATAAGAGATCAAAAATTTTTAACATGTCCATTTCTTTAAATTTAAATATTTCACTTTTAATACTTTAATGACATAAACCATAAGGGAACAAGTAGAGGCCATCAAAATCATAATTAATATTCTTTCTGGCTTCCATTTCATTATAATGCAACATTAAAATATTTATGTCACTAGTAATTTATCCCCCCACAGAGTCCTAATCCTTTTCTTCAATATAATAAGCATGGATTTAAAAAAGATTTGAATCTCAAATTGTTTTAAATAAATTTTTTTCTCTGACAATTGAATGTTTTATTTTTCAAATAACTCTTCAACCAAGCATATTTCAAAATGTTATTAAAAAATTCTGACCATGGTTGTATTACTGGGATGCTTAGTAACACAATCTGTTTTCATCAGAAACATTACAACTTTAAAAATAAAATTTACAAAGGCAATACAATTTGTAAAACTATAAATTTTACAATGAGTAATGAAACAAAGTTTCAAATGAGATCGTGAGGATTAGGCTATTATAAAAATATCTGATTGTTTCTTATTGCACCAAAACTATAAACTGGAAAATCAAATAAAATGTGCCAGTTTATTTATTACGTTGAAATAAAATATAATTCATTGCAATTATTTTTAGAGCAACTGAAAAATGATAACTATGTAGTTTTTTAGAAAAACTTCATTAATATAATAGCACATAACTCTTCATTAATGTAATTTCTCATCAAATAAAAATTTTTAATTATTATTTATGACAATTTTTGATGTGGCATTCATGTTAAATTGCTTTTTAATAGATTCAAATACAAAATTCATTTTATATAGTTTTACATTTCTATTTCCAAGTAATACTGTAGTAAAAATCCATAATAGATTAGCTAATCCATTCAATTATTTATTTTTTTACCTTATTTTTTTTTCTACATATGCACACAATTAAAATTATATTCACTTATACATAAACTGTTGTGAGGCTATTGCACTATGTCTCTTTGATCACAACAGTGACATCACAGCCTTAATGAAGTTGATGGGATATCACAAGGTGATTTGATTGGTCTGTCATTATGTCATTGTATAATATCCAAAGTAAAAGACTCTTCTGCATAATTTGGTTTCTGTGCTGTTGCTAGTGTTCATGCTTGTCTCTGTGCTTTATGTTAGTAAAGTTATTTCAATTTGTAAGAAATGAGCTTAACTAATTCCTATAACAAGGCAAGAGATATTAGCGAGAACCTTATGCAACAGTTGTAACAAACTATATTCATCGCTTTTTAATAGATTCAAATATGAAATTCAATTTATATAGTTTTACATTTCTATTTCCAAGAGAGCACAGTAATAAAAATTCATAATAGGTTAGCTAATCCATTCAGAGATTTATTATTATAACTTATTTATGTTTCTACTCAAGCACATGATTAAAACTATATTCATTTCTATTTTTCTGAACCAAATATTAGAAAATTAATATTTTATTATTTTAGTAATCAAAGATTTTCACAATTCTCTGCAATCTTATTAATTTTTTTAATGTTATGTACAAAAATGGTTTCATTCAAATGGTTCTAAAAAACATGTTCCATTTGTTGAATTAAATGTCATCATATTCACTATTTTTCCACGTTTATATTTATCACAGTTATATTAAAAATAAAATGTTAATATACATTAATAATGTTTAATTGTTATCCTACAGTAATATAAAAACACACACACAGTTTTTATATAAAGGACATTTTTCTCCTAATTAATACATATGGTATAATGTGATGGACCCATCAAAAAGATAGAAATTGAAAATAGAAGTATTTCAGAATTCAATGCACATTATCTAATTATTAAAGGAAAATAGCTAAATTTTGAAGAGATGTTTTTGTTGCTTCTATTTTAAATCCTATCATAATTTTTGCATTTCTTCAACAGCTTTTATGATATAACTCAATAATTAATTATCAACTTTTATTTCTATCAAATAACTTAATTTTTACTAAACAAAAGATAAAATTATTGAACTCACCAAGAGGACCCAAACTACTGAATCCCGTAGCTGCTCCAGCAAAAGTAGAATAGCCGGGTCTTGCAAAGGGACCTGAAAAGTATATTTGATTAGATAATTCTCAGACTAGCAGTTAGTATCAATTCATAATTACCCTTCTTATCTGATATGTTCAGAGGAGAAGTTCTAGAAGATAAGTCATGCTGTATCTGACAAGATAGAAGAAATAATTAGAGACTTAAGCTTTTATTTGTAAAGAAAGAAACAGCTATCATCGGCTTTATTACAAAGTAGGGTATGTAATTTTTTATACCAATCAAGTGGAGATTTCTCATGACAGATCTGAATTGAAATAACTCAACAGAAGCCTGATGTAGTTAAAAGTTCAAGTAAGATAGTATAACACCATTTTTAGAAAAACTGTTCATGTTAATAAATGTTATAACTGCTGTTACAACATTTATTTAACAATGAATAATCGACTAATATATTAAAAATCTGGAAGACATTAATATGATTAAAAAAAGGACTATTTGAAAAGAAAAAAAAAATAGAATTCAGTGGCTTGCAATCTTTTTTTCAAATTTGTTAAATGATTTTTTTACATATAAATTATGATTTAAGATATCTCATGGTAAAGAAAGAATATAATTTAAAACTACTTAAAATTAATTTTTAAAACCTTTTTTATTTAACTGCATTTTTTTAATTTTGTTCTCCTAAATGGAATACAAATGTTTTGATCAATGTTGATGCAAATCAATAAAATAAATAAATTCCTTTCAAAACTTATGAAGAAATAAATCAGTGTTTTAAAATAGAAAATGCTGGAAAATGATGCTCAAACTTTGCTTAAAAAGTTTTTTGTAAATCAATAGCAAGTTGCCAAAACATACAGCAAGTAAACCTTTAGCAATCTATGTGCTTTTTATTAGAAGATTTTCCATTCATTTTATTTATCTTGAAATAAAGGCAGAGAGTCTCAAATCCTTCTCACCAAGGATGTTTCTGGTTTTAAATGACACTTACATAATAAATGAAAAGTTCACATTCATGGGCTCAAGATCAAGCAGTAAGCTTATTAAGCTGGACATGTAAAATATATCATCAACAAAAATAGCTGTTTAAGATATTAGCCTTTTCAAAAGAACTAGATGGCAAAGAATTGTGCAATGAATAATGCTGTTAAATTTCAATATTGAATGCTTATTAGTAGAATTCTTGAAAAAATAACTGCATATTCTTTCTTCCAATTAATACTACTGTTCAATGATTTTGTAAGGGGTTTTAAAAAAAGTGAAATTTGTTTATCAAATCTTCTACATTAAGCTCTTCAGCTGATTTTCAAATCAAATGATAAGATAGTAGATTCCTTGTAACAAAAATGCCATGCTTATCCTTTGTGTAATGGATATATCCATTTTCAAATCTTCATTCGTATTTGTTCATACAATAATTTTCAGTTGCAAGAAAGCAATAAAGTTTCAGTTACATACAAGTAAAATATTTTCTTTGCCTGCTTAACAAATGTCAATTACTAATAAGGACTTTGTTTTTAAAATAAATCATACTTTCAAAAACAAGTTGCATCTCTAGCTTGGTTTTTCCACAAAAGAAAATCTAAAAATACCATCTATTACATTACATCTTTCTCTTATTTATACTATCATTATTGAAATATCCATCTACTTATTTCAATTACCTCCACAATCTCCAGAATTATTTTGAGACAGACTTCAACATTTCTATTTTAAACACACCTGGGATATAATTTAATTTTCATTCAGCATATTTATGATAAGAGGAGAGGAATGGAAAAAAAAATGCATACTAACAAATTACTAGAATCTTAGTGTTGTCAACAAAAATCATTACAATATGAAAGAACAGTCGAATATTATTTTGATTTAAAACATAAAGTATTTCAATGTATTCTCTTTTATATATATAAAATTCATTAACAAAATGATTAAGCCATCTAAAAATTAATATCAACAGAAATGAAAACAGCTGAAATGTTAAAATTATAAGGTATGTAAATCAGCATTTTTTTCCAAGGTGCAGTGTCATATTTCTTAGAAGACATATTATTCAATTAACTGCAATGAATTAAAATGAAGAAGAAATATATCATGTCAAAGGAACAATAATAACAAACATTTTCTCTTTTTCCCAAATTCTTGGTTTATTTTTTCAAAAAATTTCAAGGTCTTTTTAGACATTCATGAATCCAAATAATCCATAGCAAATATGCAAATTTTCTTAGATTAGCTAACAATTTGCATCCATCATTCCCAGATGAAAGGTGGGGAAAAATAAGAAAATTCCAGATTTAATATGCTTCATAATTTAACAAAACCTTTGGCGATAATTAGAAAGGTAATTGTAACCAAATATTGTAGAGAAATAAAGAGTAAATTTATTCTTCTCTTTCATGTAGCCAATTGGAATTCAAACCACACAGGTTATCTAGCAGAATCAATGAATCCACAAAAACAAAAAGTGTACAAACTTTATAATAAAAGCCTTAATAACAAATAATTAAAAAAATTCATCCTACGCAAACACAATTATTTTTTTTTAAGGATGAGTAGTAAAGATAAAGTGAACTGAAGAGTTTCAACCAAAATCTAATACTTAAGTATGGGAAATTATAAATTGAGCGAATTTTCACTTCCATTCAAGACCACAATGAGAACAATTAATATTTCCTATTCAAGTTAAAAATACATTTTCGTGGTTAGAAAAAAATTAGTCAATGAAAACTTGTACACCCCTTCAATACTATACTATTTTGTCAATTTCACAACATGATTCATCAAAACACAACACTTCAAAAAGTACTATAAGCATTTCAATTTTACCTCATTTGTATATTGTGAGTGAAGTATTATTGAACAAATAGATGGACGCTGTTTTCAATGATGATGACAAATGTGATCATTATCAAAATTTAATTAGTTGTAAATATTAAGTGTATTAATCGAATCATAATCAGTATTATAAAATTTTCACAAATTAGACCACTGAAAGTAAAATAACTAAATTTTACAAGCACAAGATGTGTTACACAATTGCTACTAAATAATGATTTTTTAAAAAATAATTTAATAAAAAATCATGGTCATTCCATTATATAAATGAATATTATGCTGATGAATGTCAAATGACTAATTATACAATTTCAGGTTGATGGGGATATTCAAAACATATGCATGTAAAGTCAAAAAATTTAGTGTGCACAGTAACACTTAAAGTTTGAATATTCTCATTAAACTGAAATTCCAGAAAACTTCCATAAAATTCAAGGATTAAAATACTAAGTATCATGTAGAAGTTTTCACTCTATTAAGAGTAAGAATTAACATTGAAAGAATCGGCAATTATTTTAATAAGATATCACAAGATTGTACCTTTATTTTAATTTCTGTAAAAACTAAATGTAATTTAACAAGTATATTGAGTCTTTATGGTTGTAATATATGATGTCATAACAGCAATAATTTTTACTGTGCATTTCCTTTGTTGAGAGGTTAAATATTTTCAAACATATAAATGAACTCAAAGCAATAAAGTTGTAATTATGACTGCTAATTTTAAAAAGAAGCTTTCGTGATGTAGGGAATTAATTATTACAACATCAATTGCAAAAAAGGGAATTTAATAGGGAATTTTACCCAAATGAGCTGGTGTTGGGTTCAGGAATGTAGAAGGATGAGATGATGTTTCAAATGTTCTAGGATGGCCTGAAGCTGCAACAGAATTGCATGTATAAATAAGACCTGTCAAGAAGTTGTTAATAAGAAATATTTACCAGATCTCAAATGAATATACACTGATATTTCAATTCATGCAACAATTCAAGCAATGTTATAAATCTTAAAAAATAGCATCTCTTATTCTAATTATTAAAATAAAAGTGTTAAAAAATTCATTATTTAAACTAAGAAGTAGTTAACAAAAAGATTGATTATCAAAATTCAATTAAAAATAACTGCTTAAAAGCAACAAAATAAAAACTCATAAATGACTTTAGAGAAAAAAATTTACCAAACACATTTTTATTTTAAAAATTTCTAAGGCATAAATTATCTTTAAAAAATATACGCATTCTTCAACTCAGAAACATTATCATTTAATAAAGATAAAGAAACTTGGAATGCTCAATTATATAGTACCTTAAAAATTCGCTATTAATAAACTGTATAAAATAAGATATATAACATACATGCATGCTTCTAAAAATCAATTTACATCAAATAATAATAATAATTACCAGCAGCAGATAACAGGGAGCTTGAAAATGGTGACATTTCATGTGTTCTTGGTAGAGAACAGAACAGATGATTAGCAGCATGTAAGTGATCTGGAGGTTTTACAGATGCTAGAGCCATACCAGCTTTGTGGGCCTCGGCTTGTTTCTGCTTTTGTTGATGATTGTAGATTTCCCATGCTATTCGTACATGCATGGCACACCATTTTCCAGGTTTCTGGGAAGGAAATTGGTGTAAGAAATAACACATACAATATAAAAGGAGTACAAGTTCAGAAAAAAAAATATATAATAATATATTTACCATGCTTTTGGTTTTGGGAACAGAATTGATCTGAAAGAGAAAATTATAAATTAGATTCTTAATATTTTATTAGGATAATATCATATACCTAAAATAAAACACAGAAATTTAATACAAAAATAAAAGCATTTATAATTTAACTGTCATTAGAAAACCGTGTTTTAAGCAAAACTTATCTCAGTTGACAAGTAATATAAAATTTTAAATTCTTTACGATACAAAATAAATCAATTTAATTAATCTAGTAACTTCTTTAAAAAAAAAAAACCAAATATGTATATTAAAGACACAGAAGTTCTGTATTACTATATCATAATATACAATATATAATCAGAGAAGAAAAATTACTAATCTATATAAGTTATATCACATGTACATAAAATAGGAAATTAAAAATAGATTTTGATTTTTGTTGAAAAGGGAACTGAGTTTTTAAGACCAATTCAAACAGAGTGTGCCGATTCCAAACATTTAGATCCTTATTGAACAAAATTCAAAATTAAAACAAATAGGATCGTCGATTTTTTAGACAAAT
>JAOUZG010041912.1:694049-746094 GCA_026289955.1 Argiope argentata
TATATATATATATATATATATATAATAAGAAAGAAGTTTCATAAAGGAGATTTTCAGTAAATTGCAAAGTACCCACAAATGTTCCAATTTATATTCAGACAATGTGAGAACCAAAAATTTGTTCTATAAACCGTCAATGCTTGATTAGGTGAAAGACATGGTCATAAATTACAACAATTTTTTTAAGTGGAAAAAGTTAGTAGAGATTTAAATAACAAAATAACAGATCTATAATCAGAGAATGTACAAGAGTGCATTTGAAAAAATTATTACATATATGTGTACACGCATAAAAATGGTTAATGAAAACAAGCAGAGGCTATACCATGAGTTTGTTCAAAGTCGTTAATGTAAAATTAGTGTTACCTTTGGCTGTATAGCTGCAAGATGGGCAGGAGGAACAAAGGGAGTGGAAGCCCCTCCACCGGGGGCAAACAAGGAAGAAACAGGGGGGTAATTGGACAAACCAATCTGAAAGTACAAACACTGAACTCACAATGGGAAACAGAGTAAAAGAACAAAGGACACATTATAATCAAGATAACACGTAACTATAGATTGGTGGTATGGAGTAATAATAAAAATATGGTTATATATTGTATAAATGAATGAAAATAACTTACAGAAGGTCGTCTATACAGAGAAGAGTCCAATTTAGGATATTTTTCATACTAAAACAAAAAGAGAAAACATCAGTCAACATACAAATAATTTTATGAGGAATATATATATCTTTCTCATCACAATTTAAAAAAATATTAGTTATATTAATTATTTTAATACTTTACATACTACAAAGAAAAACTATAAACAGCTACAAAATTATAAAAATTATTTTTGTTAACTGATTATTGTAATAACTCGTGAGTGAATAAAGGAACAATAGAATTCGCTTTTAGTAATAACGATATGTTTAAAAAGTCACAACAGTCGTAAAAGGCATCTACTATAGCAGTTCTAGATTCAAACAAAATTCTAAGCAATAGCATAATTGAGAAGAAAGAAATCCTTGGAAGTTGTTCAAATATTTTTGTACTTAATCAAACTAATTAATACACCATTGATACTATGGGTGTACACATTTTAAAAATTGGATGAAAATCCATTTGATCTTTTACAACATAATGTTGTATAAAAATCTATAATTAAAAAGGAAGCGGGGGAAGGAAAACTCATTTTTAATTATTCAAAAGAACTGATTATATCATGATTATGTAACAAATTCAAATCATTTACGTCTTTTAGATAAATTCGTCTGATTGGTCTCATATTTCAAAAATATACCCACCTCTATTGCTATTAAAATGGTCTTATCTTTACATATCAATTTACTTCAGTATTTAGTTTCCCTCCGAATGCTTTTGAAAATATAACCGCAGCGTTTTAAGGTCTCATACTTTTCTGTATGGCTAAACAAATAATATACAGGATTCAAAAAAGTTATTTATCTTTTCAAAAATGATCGGGTTCTCAATATAATTATATACAAATTCTAGAAAAAGCTTTGTATACTCTTTCTGTGTCAAACATTCTTCCAGAAAACTTTGTGTACAACACTTTATAAAGATTAATAACAGAATGGATAATTTAAAATAGCATCTAATTTTTCCTATCCATAAAGATATACATAAAAACTTAATATTTGAAAATCACTTAAGATTATCATCAATACCTTCAAATGTGTCTCAATAATGTCTAATGCATAAATGGGTTATTTTATGTCATACATAATAAAGCAGAAAATACTTATTCATCTTCTAATGCACACTAAAATCCTTTTTGTCTATTCTAAGCAACATTTCATAAATACTGCTAATAATACATTATAATGTCCAATACATTACTATCTATGAAAAGGAAAGGAATAATGGAACATCAATCTTTTGGGTACTGAAGAACAATGGAAAATGTGCAGCAAACCTAAACTGAGGATCCCATGCAATTTAGAATTCGTAAGAATTTTTTTATCTTAACACAGGACTCCAAGATGCAACCCCAGGTATGGTTTGTTGCAAACATAGGAATAACAAACTGTGTATGCACAAGTGAAAAATATTTACATTTATTCCACAACATAGTAAGGCCCCAACTTCTTTGTCCTCACAGCTATCTACGACAAAACCTACATTTCCAGGACTCTGGAGTGTCTTAAATAAGAGGAATAAAGAAAAGAATGAATCTTTGCTTCAAATATTCAATCACATCATTTACTTCTAGCTG
Source organism: Argiope argentata (assembly GCA_026289955.1). Classification (NCBI taxonomy): domain Eukaryota; kingdom Metazoa; phylum Arthropoda; class Arachnida; order Araneae; family Araneidae; genus Argiope; species Argiope argentata. Next base: position 696,270 of record JAOUZG010041912.1, read on the forward strand.
CGATATATAACAAAGCACTACTACAGCAATGTCACTAAATATTATTTTCAAATATCGTTTTGGATTTTTGATACTCCTATTGAGCAAAGATTTACCACTTTTAAAATGAATTTTGTTTCTGACCATATTTTCTATTTTTGCAACTGTCCAGAAAATAAGAGGGACATCTACATGACATATACTAAACTTATTTGATATTGAAATATCTAATATTTTATTTGCATGGTGTCTTGCAAATAAAGACAAAATGGTATTATAAAAATTGTTTCTGAGTTTATATACATCCAGACATACTTTGACTTTAATGCTACTGATATTATAGGCGAGAAAAATTTATATTGATGTTTATTTATTTTATTGAGTTACACAACTAGCCAAAATATATGTTGTAAAGCAGAAACATTTCAAAATTTATAAATAATTGCAATAATGCTGAAATTTCTAGTTGATGAATTAGGTAAGGTATCATGTGTCATACTGACACTACTTTTTTTCAATTACTTTAACTAATCAATTGCTGTGTTCCAGTTAATCATTATTCTAGCTGCAATTCTTAAATGTTTACAAATATATAAATAACAAATGTAGATAGTACAATTACTGCTAGGCCATTCACTAAGTGGAAATAGTTCAGAGATAACTGTGAACTGAGTTACATATTGTAAAAAGGATCTCTCCCATAGAGTGACAGATATGATTTCGCTTTTCATAGTAATTCAAGCTGGACATAATCAATTTTCAGCTCTTCTAAAATAAGAATATTTCTCCCACATGCAGAAGAAAAATTTTAATTATGTAATTGTAGGTAAATAAAAATATAATTTAATTTAACATTTAACTATCTGAAAAGACGGTTACAATAGTAAACACTCAGTTTAGTTCAGATTTTAAATTTCTTGTTTTACCAAATATCAAAACACCTTTAAAAAAATTAAGCATGAAAATGGAATTTAAAAATTATATAGAGATGAGTGCTTAACATACTTAGTAATATAGCTTCCAAGATTTATTATGAAAGTAAACTGAATTTTGCTCCATAAGTACCAATTGCAAGAATTCTTTGTAAATTACTCACCAAGTGTGTAGGTTGTTGTGAAACCATTGGAGCACCTAGAGGAGGCGGAGCAATAAAAGGTGCCTGCTGGTGAATCTGACTGTGATGTTGAACTTCACTTTGCATGTAGGGTGGAGGAGGAATTGGAATGGAATGATCTTGAGACGCCAAAAACCGTGTATCAAGTTCTCTCCTTAGGAAGTCGGGGTCTAGAAATTATAAAAAATCATGTGTGTTCAATCTGATAATGCTTTTGAAAAGAAATATAACAGAGGGAAGATAAAGAAAAAAAAGTTATAAATGATAAAATATTAATGAATTTGTCCATACTTAAATTGACAGGATATGAAATTATTTTCACAAATAGATTAAAACAGTATTTTCTGTGGTGAATATAACAAAGAATAGGAATACAAGAATAGGATAATAGCTAAACTGCAAAAATCTTTCAGAAAGCTGAAAAATGGCTTATAATTCTTTGTGCATCTTTTCTGCTCCCCCCCCCCCTTTATAAGTATAGCAACCACTGGATGTTTTAAACTCGAAATTATTAACTCATTGATTGATGACTATCCAGAAAGGTAATTTTCTCTAAAAGGATGGCAAATGTAAAAATAACAACATTTTACATTACATTGTTGGCTTGATATTGTTGGCCATTTCAGCTAGTTAAGGGGTTTTCCCCATTTATTTATACTTTTTTAATGCAATAACTAGTTATTTCTTCTTTTTTAACTCAAAGCATGTTAAAAGCAAAATTATTATTCAACAGAGGAGTTTCTTCTTATATCAAATTAACAAGTACTTTATTTAAATTATACCCTTTAATAGAGATGATTACTTTTTCTTCATTAATTAATTACTTTAATACATAATCAAAATATCATAACTATACAAAAGAACATACATAATCAAAGCAATCGAAATCAGAATACTTTAAAAGTAAAAAAAAAAAATTGACAGTTCACTACTCACGTTTTTTATATTCAGTATGTTGTGGGAAGAGTGTCTCTGCTCTGTAAGGCGATGGACCAGCCGAAGCCTCCAGAGGTAGAGTTGGTGTCAAAGACCCAGTGGTGAACATGTTGTGATGAGAGGCAACTGGAAGCAGAGGTGGTGGTGGAGGTCCAGCGTGGTTGCCAAAGGGGGAAGTATGGTGCGCAGGTGGAAGCGTGGGAGCAAGAGGGATGCTTGTGCTGCCACTGCTGCTGAGAGCAGGAGAAGCCCTTGGAGGAGGAGTTGAACAGCGAGTTGCTGAGACTGATATTGTGTTTGTTGTGCTGGAGTTGCTGAAATAAGCATGAAACTCATGAGGAATTAATTAAATAAAATCAGATATATAATCAAAAGTAATTAAGATGACGGAAAAAATAAACACCCATTCTTGTTAGATAAAAAAGAATAGTTAAAAAAACCATATAACCTTTAAAAAAATTCTTTTAAGAGTGCGTTAACCATCAATTATTTCTACAAATTTATTAAAAATATACAGGAAAATCCTATATGGTTTAACAGGTTGCAGAAAAAAAAAATATTTTCCTTTTATATATATTTATTAACATAGTATTTAGGCTGAAAATAAGAAGTTAATGGAATATTGATAAATATAGATTGAAATATTAAAAAAATTGCTTTGAGTTCTAAATCATTCTGTAAAGACCAAAATGCAAAAATACAGTAATAATTCAGACTTTCATCTCAAAGTAATCTCCTATCTTGTATGGTTTCATGCTACTTCATCAGTCGTGATGTTTTTCTGCTTTAAATGGGAACACGTTAAGACATACCTCTCGTACATCTTTTTACGTGTTTTATATTAGTTAGTAGAGTAAATATTTAGTCCTTGTAATATTAATAAATACATTTTAAACATTAATGCTGGGTGTTACCTTTCCCCATATTATTGATTTAACTAAATAACTATTTATACTGTGCACAGCTCACTAAAAATGTTACTAACATAATCTTTGAATTGAAACTTACAAGATGATATAGAAAAAAAATCCACAATACTAACAAATTGCCTGAACACACTTGCATCTACTTAGCTTTCTTTAAAAATCTTTAAGTTACTATGTTGCACACATACATAAAATAAATATCAATGATATGTTTATTATAATTAACAAAAGAAATTCACATAGGACAATTCAATATAGTACTAGATGTAATAATTTAACTATGCATCAAAAATACATTTTTAATAAGTCACAGAATAGATAAAACTCATAGCTAAATATCTGCATAAGGATATTCTTACCCACTCCAGCTTTGAGGCTTTGAGAAGACTAAACCTGCCAAGCTGCTGGCAGAGGCATATGCAGACGCGCTAGTTAAGGCAGCACTGGCAGATGGAGCCATGTTGCTGGAATTGCTGTGACTGCGGCTACCACCACCATCTCTCTCTTTGTGCACCGGTGTGCTCAACTGGCTGAGGCTAGACAAACTACTATTACTGTGGGAACTGTGCGTATCTCTGGCAGGAATTGGTGTCGGCGTATTTGAATGTGACGCAGTCACCACTGGACTCCGACACCTTGTTGCAAGTGTCTGTGACACATTGGACATCGTTACAGATGTCGTAGTTGTAGTTCGTATTGAAATTACTGTAGCAGGTGAAACTGGCAAGACTGGAGGTACACTATGGGCTGGAGATGACAGTGATGTTGGGATAGTGAGAGGCGACATTCTGGGGGAAGAAGTCATCTTACGAATGGGTTGAGAGGTAGAGTATGGAATGCTGTATGATGACCTTGACTGCCCTGGAGATGACTGCAGCCTCAAATCTCCAGAGTTAGGAGGTAGGATGGTAGGTGGTTGTTGCTGCTGCTGTTGTTGTTGTTGTTGCTGCTGCTGCTGCTGTAGTAGTTGTTGTTCAGTTTTAACCATGGACACATTGTTTTTAATGCTCATGTCCAAAGCACTTTTATTGTGATTGTTCTGGATAACAGGAGATGCAAGCCTGGGTGGTGGCGACGATGCACACATGTTTGTGGCATGCCCATTACTCACTTTGTCCGTTGAAGAAGGAGAATCTTTATTGGCAGTGGTAGCTACAGGAGGTGAGATACCTTTATGGAGAAATTTGGATTGAGATATAAAAATGACCCCATCAGGAGATGAAGGAGCCGAATGATCTGAAACAAAGTCATAGACATTGATAGCTGGCTTGCTGTTCAATGTGGCCACACTGTCCCTGCAGGAAGGCACTGGTGGCACCCTCTTATGGAGGTACTTGCTGGGTGACATTAACTTGGCCGCAGCTAATGGCGAAGGTGGAGATGTATCCGATACGAACTCATACCCGTTGCTGAGGAGTTTGCTGCTGGAAGCACTGTCCTTGGCATTCACTGAAGGAGGAGGACCCTTGTGTAAGAAGGGTGGTGGTGAGGCAGGAACAACACCAGATGGGGGTGAGGCGGGTGATGAACAGGAAACAGGAATGACTGCAGGGCTACCTATCTGGGGCTCCCGTGGACTAGTGGAACCTACAACCATAGTTGATGAAGTGTTTGCTGGGCTGGAACTAGCTGTTACAGCCGCCACAGCAGTAGAAGGCTCTGGGTGATGAGTTCCATTGTGAACTGGGTGGATAGGTGGCAACACAGGGGGCGATCGGCAGCTTTGAGAATGACCAGGATTGTTTTTCTTTGCTATAAAATTACCTGCGATTGGGAATAACATTCAATTAAATGCATAATGCATGCATTCAATAATTAACGGTTTATTTTTCTAGGTATCACTAATATATTAAGCAAACATGACACAAGATAGAATTTTGTTTAAGTTGAACTTTACCAAACACAAACACTGAAAAAATATGATTAATTAAATTATAAAATAAATTTATACCAAATGTGCATAAAATATTAAAGAATTATATACACAAAATTTTTCTCAAAAACGATAAAATTTGATTCTGGAAATACTGCAATTGACATTTCAGTGGAAATGTGTCATGTCAGTAAAGCTCTTAATAAAAATAGTCAACAAACTATTCATTCAGAGATTATATAATTTGAGAGTTAAAACATGAAGGGGGAGAAAAAATGAAATCTACAACACTTAAATACCAAATAAAAATATTCAAAAGCACATGGATGAAAAATTTGTACTTATTCATGATTATGTCCTTTGCATTCTTAATTTTAAAAAAATGAATAGTTATGATAAAGGTGAAATTTAAATTTCCAACATATTAAAATGAAATGGATTGTTTTTATTTACTAATCAATGAAAAATAACAGAAAATTCTGGTAAATTTAACTTAGATTCATGCACAAATGTTATTAAATAATTTGTATACTTACTATCCGCAACTTTAGAGCTAAATAAATCACATTCAGGTTCTGACGCCTAAAAATAACACAAGAGTATAAATATTTAAACTCATTAACAAATATTTACTAAATTTGATAATATACCCAAAAATAAAATTATTACAAGCAAATAAAAAAAGCAATATTTTCACAACATAAAATTTATACTCTATATATTTAATATTATAAGTCTATTAATTTTTTGCACATATAATAAAAGCAACTGAATTGTTCTAATAATTATCAAGAGTAAAATGCTTATCAAACAAATAATATAATACCATAATAATGCATTCAACAATCAAACGAATCATCCACCAACTCAAATTCAAGACCAATAAACAGTATGAAAGAAATTTTGAAATATTTAATTGCACACATAATTTAATTATCATCGAATCAAAAATTCTAACATTTAAATATAAGATAAGATGGTTTTTATGCAATTATTAATAAATTTTTATATTTAAAAGAAAAATATAATATCCACTTACTCTTTCATCTCCACTTTCACTATCACACTGCAAAAAAAAAAAGAAATAAAAATTTATGATAATGCCCTAATATTTTCGTATTACACTGAAAATAAATCCATATGTACAAAATTCATACCATATTTTTCAAAATTTTTACAAGTGAACAATTTAGCTAATTGAGTTTTAAAGCATAACAATTAAGATTAGAGGTTTCAATAATACCAGTCTAGTTGCTAATCAATTATCATTACTAACATTACAAGCAGAATCTACTGTTGTGAACAAGTTACTTAAATTTAAGAACATAATTTAACAAAGTTTAAAGACAATAATTATCATTCATTTTACACATATCATAAAAGATTAAATAATTATATTTTAAATACAAATAAAAGAAAATGTTGTAACTAAAAAGGAACAAACAAATGATTTATTATAATGAAATAGCAATTTACTATAATGAACAGATGAAATAAAAAAAAAATCAACATTATTAAAAATAGTGCAAGTTAGTAAATAATTTTTTACTTTTACAAAAATAAATTTTATGGGAAGACAGCCATACCTCATATCCTTTTTCTAAGCTTGCATGACTGCTTGCCTGTAATCAAAATAAAGAGTAAATTTTTTTTAAACTAAAACATGTTTCAATTAAAATCCAATAAAATAAATACACTAACACAAAAAAAAGTTTTCAAACTCTGAATTTCTAAAGTTTTATAGTTTATTTCATAAAATCTTATTTGTATCGACACAAACAGAAATTAATTTTGTAAACATAAAAACACAAAAGGATCATAAAAAAGGACATGAAATAATGGCCAAGTATGGTCATCAAATCTGGGAGCAAAAATCTGGGAACAAAACAAAATATCCCTTCTCTGTTCCTTAATCTTAAAATTCAGATTTTTAATCTTACTTCTACTAAGATAAACATCTTGAAGATGCAAAAAGTTGTTAAACATTCTTGATTCTACATTTTTTGAAATTACTATTTATAAAAATAGCTAAGTGCGATTCAATTTTAAAATTTATCAGAATAATTATTTTAAACTGAATTCTTTCATTAAACAACCAATGTTACATTTCTCAATTTTAAATTGTCTATTTTATCTTAATAAGAAAAAGAATCAAAACTATAGATGAAGGATTAAGATACTTAGAACTTAAAAAATTTAAATAGAAATGTACACTTACATCACTGAGTTGGTCCCGAGATGTACTCCTGGGAGTTTCAAGGATTTCTTCACCGGGTTTTGAATTCTCATCGTTCGTCAGACAAGGGCCTTTAATGTTATTTCGGGCCTACAAAGAAACAATATATTAATAAACAGAAATATATATAAATTTAAATTATTATTCATATGTTTTGTGAATGTTTTTCAAATAAATTAAACAGTAAATTTATGATAATAGAATGAGATACCTTATTATTTACATAATTTTTCTTTTTCACTTTTGGCAATGTGTTGTTTTTCTTTGACTTGGGCTTCTTTTCCAGATGGGGCAGTGATTCCTCAAGAACAGGAGGATGATCGGCGTCTGTGGTGGTGTTTTGCCTAGGATTATTTTCTTCTGTGCTTACACCATCTACATCTGGTTGTTTATCATATTTATTTACAGTGCGCTAAAAAGGGAAAACAGATGGCAGATAAGAAAGCTGATTTATTTAAAAAATGAATAATTTTAAATATGAAAATCTAAAACTATGTAATCATATAAATAATTCTTAGTAAGAAAGCATATTTAAAAAAAAGAAAGATTCAATATACCTAATTTTTCTCATTCAATAAAAACAGGAGTAAATCATAATTAAAAGTGTCAAATATATAAACAAAAACCTTACGGTACAGATCAATTATACTAGTTTTCTGGCTTTGTCATCAGAATCATTGCAAATGTACAATATACATGATTATACAATATACAACACTTTACAAAGCTATGAATAATAATATTTTTCTTTAAATTTATTTTTTAAATAAAGGTACAAATATCCTTTAAAAACTATTAAAAAGCATACCACATTTCTTATGTGGAAAAAATACTGGAAATTTTGAATGATTTTTTTTGTATTGTTTCTAAAACTGCATAAAAATTCAAAGAATCAATAAAACTACTCTTTGTAAAACAAGTTAAATTATATTAGCAATAAAAGTTATTATGATCTTCATTCAAAAATTTTAAACATTCACTAATTAGTGCTTTTTGCATAAGTACTAAAATTACATTTTGCAATATAAATATAAAAACAGTATACAATTATATTTACCAAATAATATTATAAAAAAATTTAAACAAAAAGAATTCATAAATTTTACTTCAAACGTTTTCTAAAAAAACAAATAAGAATTTATTCTAAATATAATAATGCTTTAATCAAAAACTTATATTTCTAGAAATGAATAAAAGCTTTTTTCATTACATTTATTATAAAAATAAAGTGAGATGCGAGATACAAATTAAAAAATAATTATTATTCATTTCAAAATTGAAATATCAATAATTAGAGTACTAATGAAATGCTAATTTAAAAAAAACAACAACCAATCCTGCTTTAAATGAATTGGCAAGTTTAAAAGCTTCCTTTAAAAAAAATTTTAATGGCTTGCGATTTCTACTCTTAAAACTTTTTTTAAGCTGCTTCAAAAATTAAAATGTGCTTTCTTTTAATTCTTTGAACTGATACTCTGCTTCCTTTTGATTTTTCCGTTATTCAAAGCTTTATTTAATTTCTTTTTTATTATATGCTTTTTCTATTTAGCTCAAGAAATTCTCACATTTAAAATAAATTGTTTTGACAATTTAAAATTACTAATTCTAGTACTTATTGAATACTTTCAGATAATTTTTCCGCTGCTGCCCCGAGAAAGCATCATTGAAATCTTTAACGATAAGTTTAATATGCTTTCTAAAAAACTAACCGTTTTCTTAAGCTTCAAATTCTATATATAAATTTCTGTAGCTTGCAGAGCATCTTATATTTTTAAAATTCAAGACAAGACTCCAAGCGTTTCCGAATTCCATCGTTTTCTTTTATTATCCTTTCACTAAAACATCATATACAAGAATTCATCGAAATGCAATTAACAAAATATATTTACAAAAAAATCGTTTACTTTTAACTTTTAATAATGCTTTAATTAAAATAAAAATCGTTTGCTTATAACTTTTAATAATGTTTTAATTAAATTAAAATCGTTTGCTTTAACTTTAATAATATAATACTTCAAAAAAATCCAATTTGATGACAATTTAAGAAAAGCATAAAATAACAGATAAAACAGGAAAAGAAAATAAAAACAGATAGAATAAATATTACTACATAATAAATGTCCGTTGACAAATTTATATTATGACATTTACCGAACAATAAGACTTCATTGCAAGGTCTTTTGTTGACAGCATGCTGTACCAAAATTTATGCACTTTTTCTTTCATTTGAAAAGTAAAAACCTATCTTTCAGAAAGTTTCATCAGGGTTGCCATATTCATCTTTTTATCATTCTTATTATGGCGACGAAACTTCAAAAAGTCATAATTTCGTTGAAAGACAGCTGTCCAAGATAGTTGTTGCTAATATTGTATTGGCGACATTAGGCGTTGGATGTAGAGAAACAATAGCGCGAAATCGCTTATTAGGCAATTCCTAGGTGCGACATGTTCCAGTCGATATTTTGCCTTGATGTTTGATTATTGTTACAAATTTCCCTGACTTTTCTCTGACTGATATCCCAGTTCTGTCACTGCCTTTTGATGTAATATATTCGTGTCGTTTAAATAATTAGTAACACTTGGTATTCACTATTACAGAGTAACAAAGTTTAGATTCCTTATTTTTTTTTATCCCCCACAAGCAATCATTGACAAGCTAATAACTAAATCAAGTATAATGAGAACTAGAAAGGGTAATACAATTTATATTCCACTATTTTTTTAAGGGATAGAATCCATTTAACAGTCGTGCAGATATAAATAGCAAAACAAAAATGATCGATGTTTAAAAAAATATTAACCGGTACTACAACCATTATCTTTTATAAGTATAATCCTTTTAGAATTTATGCATAACTGGTTAATTCCATAGAGCTGGTATATAAATAGTATGCTAGCTCTAAGGTTAATTATATTAATATTATGTTTCATTTATTTATTTCGCTGCATAAAATTTGTTAAGATTATCTCAGTTATTAAAAGGGGAAAAAAATTGCTTTTTAAACAAAAGAAAAATAAAATAAAATTTAAGAAAAAGAGTAGGTTTCTCCTCATCAGACGAGTCAGGTTATAATTGACTGTGACACACACACACACACACACACACTAACTATGCTTATAATTTTATTCTCGATAAATTTTGAATATAGCATTTTTTTATAAACTTTAACTTCTATACAGAAAATAAAACTCAGAATATAATCCCAAAATTTGTTTCATGAACTATAAATATTTCCAACTTAAATATACTATGGATTCGAAACAAGTTATTTCTTAACAAATCCTCTTTTTTTATGATAAACAGTTAATGACAGAGAAATGCCTACGCACACAATCAGAAAATAATAATAAATACATACATTGAAATAAATGATCTTCCTTTTAAAAATCACATTTTAGACGACGACGATAACATTTATAATAGTTCAACTGTACTTCAAAAATAAGCTTACGGATTATTGCAATAAATTTCAGGTATTTTTCTTCACTTTATAAGTATGAATAGGCCAAGTTTGAATATAATGTAAGAATGTTTATTCTTTAAGAGACAGGAATTAATTAAAAACAAAGGAGGGTAATGCGCATGAACAATGTCAGAACAGACATTTTAATTTCAGGCATAATAATTCCACAAATGCACTGCCCTAATTCAATAACAACTCTGCAGTTTCATTCCCCAAATTCCTAAGAAATACCAGTTCATAATCTGCAAAATCTGGAAGTTCACTCTTTTAGTCTTTCCTCTTATCTCTGGCTTTTAGAAAGATGAAAATGAAAGCCAGTGTTTATCTTTCAGAGAGTGATAAAATAGGAAAGGAAAAAAGAGAGGGGGAAAAAGTATTAGATTGAAGAAAATCAGAATGATGAAATTAGAGAGGGATTTTTTCCCCCCGCCTCTTTATGTCAACACTGAAGTAGAATGAGAGAGATAAAGCTTGAACATATTTATTTTATATTATGTACACTGCAAGATAAGATTTTGGAAGAATCCTTGCTTAAAACACATTTTAACAATTTCACTTTCTGTCATTTTTGACAGCTTTATACACAGGACAACTTAGTTAACTGCAGCCATAATACAATTTTTTTCTCTCTGTCAAAAGCTGACCTTGTAATTAATTATATATTTTTCAGACAATATATAATCTTTGTTTTAAAAAAGTTACGTATTATTAAATCGTGAGAGCAGTAATCTCAGTGACTAATTTATCATTAGATAAATGGACGATAGGAAGTTAGCAAAAGATAATATTGCACAAGAAATGTTTAAAAAATTTTTAATTCCAAAATATAAATAATTTTGCAGTTAAAAAACTAAGTAATTCGGAATGAAAAAAATTGTTGACATTTGCTTTAAAGTTTTATTTCATCAATAATTATAAAAAGAAATATCATTTACTAAAAATATAGTTAATCCATATTCATTTTTTATATTCATAGAAAATCAATATAAAAAGCAGAATTATAAAAGATATTTTTTTTTAAAGTTAAGTACCAATTTTGACTAATCATTAATAAATTTCACTTTGGAATATATTTAAATGAAGAATTGAAATTCAACATAAACGTTGTTCCTCTTTAAAAAAAGTGACAGGTTAATTAAAAAGTTAAAAGAAAATCCTAGGAAACATCTGGTTTATAAAGGAGATTAGTAATTAATTAACTGACAAATTTCATAGATTTTAGCAATTCATAGTCATTAACTATGTAAACATTAAACAATGTTATATTATTTTTATTAAATGCAATTATAAAATCAATTTATACAAGACATTCTTTCTTTTAACATAAAAATCATATTTAACCTTTAAGTCAACAATTTTATAACCTCTTCAAAAGAAATATAAATTTAGTCATAAAAAATTGCTATTATTTTAAAATTTCAACTCTTCATTGTGAAAGACTTATTTTTTTTTAAAAAAAAATAACGTTTTATAAAAAAAATTACCAAGGAACAGAATGCTGACTTTCTGGCGATCTTTTAATTTTCTTGGAAAACGAGATATAATGACCGTCAGTAAACTCGTATAAAAATTCAATATATTCTGAATTAAAATATACATTTATTTTTTATCACGTATTTTCCCTACATATTAATACGAAACTATCAAGTTAATACCTTCTTTTAAAACATAAAAATGCATAGATATTTTTCTAGACATTTAGTAATTAGTATTCTTAGCTGAACTAAAACTGGTTTAAGTAGTTAGCATTCTTTACCGTAATAAAGCATGTCCCTGTATCCAACTTCATATTTATTTCGTTACTTCGTCAGTAGATGGCGCTCCACGATTCGAGAATTGTTATGAGAGGAAGAACAAAGTTAAACACAGTCCCCTTTTCAAGTTAAATAAAAGACCCCGGAAAGTCAAATAAAAGCGAATTAGCAGCATCTCGGGAATGCTTGGCCGTAATCCTATTTAGCACAACAAACACGATAACACTTTTTTCAGGCCTTTAAACAATCCAATTTAATATTTGCCTCTGCCCTCTGCAGAAAACTTATTTTTCTTCGCTTTATTATTCTCGCCCCAACTTACGCAGTTGTTTGGAAAGAAGAGAGGAAGAAGAAAAAAATTAACAGATTGTTTCTAATGAGTTTACTAAAAGTGTAATTATGCGTGCACTTAATGGAACAAACCACGTAATGTGTCTCTTGAAAATTTCTTTAAAACAGGGAAAGAGAGGAAAAAATTCAGCGGATTTTTTCTCTCATAGAGATTGTTACTTTTTCCGTGTATTTTCTTATTAAATGTTATCCCACTAAATATAACTGTAAAGGTAGGGAATTACATGCTCCTGTGATACGCTGCGAGGAAGAAAATGCAATTATGGTCAGTTTTACGAAACTAATTGAACAGAAAGCAATCAAGCACTGTTTAGAACCAAAATGCACAATTCATCAAACAGAAATTATTTGCTTCGATTTTGAAATATAATTTCTAAAGATTGCTATGAATATTTTACTGTACCAAAACAAAACACTTTCATTTTTAAATCCAAAAATTACATTTGCTACCATCATAAGTTTCTTGTGAACAGGAAACTTTTCAGAATCTTGATATCGGAAATGGATTATACAAAACGTTGATGAATAAAATGAATTTAAATATTTATCATTCAAAATCAAATTCAAAACGCACACAAACTGGCTATTTGGAAAATCACTTCGAAAATGTCTTTGGTGCTATATTTCAGAAACAAGATATAATAAAGGCATTCAAGCAAGAATAGATTCTAAATTCCTATAGTGCCTATGGCGTGATTACCTGAAACTAACATTTTAATAAACTCCACTAAAAGTGTATATATATATATATATATATATATAAATCGCAGTTTGGAATATTTTTTACTAAACTTGGGTCACTGGTGAGTTCATTTAATTCTTTTTTTAATTCAGCCATATTATAAACAAAAGCGCATCAAAAGAGTGAAAAGGTCCTCTCTTGAATATTCTGCACTATAAGTGTCTGTTTTCCACAATGTTCTTCCTAAAAACAGAAATAACGAAAAACATTACAAATTCCAAATCAGAAATGATAAGACTTCTGAAGATTTTAAGCTCATATCCAATCGTAAATTCAAAAATATTTTTTCCCTCTATGTGACTGCTTATTACAAAACGACAAATGAATTATAATAAATATTTTTTAAAATATTTTCGTATTTCAAAACTTTCGGAAGCTGGAAGGCAAAGGCAAATTCTTTATACCTAAGTTACTATCTGGCAACACATTTTTAATGTTAGAAACAGTAAATATTAGATCTCGAAAATCAAGACCTAACTTCTAAGATATTGCTGTTGTGATAAAACTTTAAGAACAAAATATTTAGATTAACAACTAAAATATTAATATTAGTTGTTAGTCTTAATGAGACGCTGATATGGCTAGCTTTGTTTATTTTCCCTTCAATGTTAAGAAAGTTATAGTGAAATGAACATTTCAACATCCCACCGTTTCCATCCCCTTTGAGCTAGATGAGCCATTTACGAACTCGCTTGAGATTTTTACATCTCCAATAACATATTTCAAGTAAATTAAAATCTAAACAAAATTACTCTAGTAGCCTTGTTCACAAGATAACATGGGTAAAGCGTTATACGCATATTATATATAACTTTTGAATTTAGGCTGGTTTTGGGTTTTAGAGATCATAATAAATAAATAAATGTTTCATACATTTTTATCATAAGAACTATGGCAATAAGTAGTCTACCTAAAACACACACAGATGAATGTTGAAATCAATATTTTGGTACTTTTCCGTTCACCGGGCGCCGGCGAAAAATCGCCAAAGAAATTTGGCGAAATTTTACATTAATTGCAGATTTTTCGCTGGCTTCAAGGTAACGGGAAAGTACCAATACTTCATAAAATACAACAGAATTAGCATATACTGTGCTTTTTATATCTTAATATATCTCAAAAGGTCTCCTCGTTTGCTGCTTACGACAAATTAACATAAAAAAATATAACATTCCTGTTAAAAAGGCATTTAAGGTTACCACACGTTACGTAATGAATAATAATAAATGTTATCTACCTCAATCGCATAACCATTTCTCTTGCCCATGAACGTCAGCTCGATGGATATTTTTCATATTTCCCACTTCCCCGACTCGGCCGGGCTGGGGGTTTTATTCTCTCGGCGTATAAAGAAAAGGTCGAACAATGGCGGGATATTAGCATACGGTTTTTATCGATGCACGGAGGAAAAACGGATAACTCTCTCCGGGTTATCAATAAAGAGACGGGGCCCATCAATATCAGCTGTTCAGCGTGCTCTCGGTGTTGGATGGCTGCCAAGAGGGGTTTTATCGAGAGCTTTTTCAACAACTCTTTTAATAGGAGGGTGCTCGACTCTCCCACGACAGGTTCAAAATCAGAGGGAGAACCATCACACACCTCCCGAATAGAATTGTTTTTTTAAAAAAAGATCTCTTAACATTTAAAAAACGTTTTCATTAAATAATTGATTCACGATTACACAAGAAATTTCTTCAGAAAAATTATGACGGTGCCTTGTTTTATGAATTAAATGAATGGAAATAAATTAGATCCGTAGTCAACAATTTATTTCTGAACCACTAATATCTCAAATTTTAGAACAGAAATTCGTTATGTAGTCCGAACAGGCGTTATTTTATAATAATTCAGAATAATCTAATCTTTTTCAAAATAGATATGGTATGTCATTGACAGATTGAAAATAAGTTTATTTAGTCAGAATGTGGATTTTCCGCCTTGTACAAAATAGACTCCATGGTTACAAAATTTGAGTGAATTCGTTTTTAAATTTGAATTTACAATTTGGATGGCGAATTTATTAGAGATGCGTACATACAAATAACGGGGGAAAAAACTATGGGGAATGAACACCCCCAAACTTTATCGCATTATCTCGAATAACCATATCCCAGACAGGCTTTGTTTGGCATTGATGAGCAACAGTTACGACTTAATAGTTATTAAACTTTCGTGTGAATTAAAACATTTTTACTGAATCCATCGTGTGAACCTTTCTCAAGTTTTTTGGCAGTTAATCCACGCCATGCTGTCGATAGAGTTCGGAAATCAAAGTTGGGTCTTAAATTGTTCCTTCAAAACGATAGAAATAAAATTTTGAAAAGAAACCACACTTGAATTCACAAAACCCTTTAACAAATTTTATACGTTTAAGTCACTGCGTTTATGAGCTATCGCGTTTCGGTGCTTCTGAAGGTTCAAACTGACAGACGATCAACTCCTTCTTGGATATCCCACAGAATTGGATAGGTGCCTTCTCTATGGATATTAAACAATTATACCAAATTTTATCTATATAGTTCCCCTAGTTTTATAATTAAGTTATATCAGAGCAGCCAGACAGACTTCTGAAAAGTGGATTTTGTTCAAAATTTGATAAGAACTTACAAATTCAATAAAAAGACAGTATACCAATTTTCATTCACTTAGCGCCAGGCGCCTTTGAGTTATTTTTGTCATAGACAGGCACTTCTTTAAAAAGACAATGTTTTGAAATTGGAGATATCTAAAAGTTAGAGATAAATCAAAATCTCGCGTTCAAATTGTTGTCAATACTTCGCATTCAAGAAAATAATAAAAAAGATAACCGTAATTAAAGAGTGATATTTAAACAGCATGTTTAAGAGTCACAGTAATTAAAATATTGTAGCGAAAGCTTTAATAACTAATTTATCAAAACTGAAAACAATTTAAAGTCTGAATTCAACAGAACACGTGATTTTTTTAAAAACAAAAGTAAGAAGAAAAGTGAAAATTATATAACATAACAAAATCAGTAAACTTCAATACATCAATTTTGAACACTAAATAAAAAAAAAATCCAACCGAATAAAACTTGGAAAACATTCTTCTTTGAGTAGGCAGTGCAACTAAATAAAAAAACAAGGAAGTTCACGTTCAACACTGCTTATGTAGACCTTACAATGAAATTGATAAATGACTAAGGATATCATTAAAATTAAAATGTTTGATACTTTGAAAAATATTATCAGTCTAAAATTAAGTTTCAAATAAATGCCAAATATAATTCAACTCTCGTCATTTTGAAGAAATTGAAACAACGATATAATATCTTAAATTTTGAGATTTCTAAACTTTTTCCGACAAAATAAAGGGGGGGGGGATTTTTAATGAAAAATGTCATTAATATTTTAATGCATTAGGATAAGAATTCATCAATTTAATGCTGAATGAATGAGTTCACTGAACATCAATTTGGAACCATAAACAACCATTGTAAAATTAAAGACCGTAAAAGAAATAGTATTACATTTAGGTCAAATGAGCTGTAAATCAATGCAAGTTTTAAATTTCACGTTATATCATGGACGATGCAACTTAACTAAAAGTTAACAAAATAAAACAAGAGTATAATAAAAATGATTTTTTTGAAAAAAATATATAGATTTTCTAGTTTACAAAAATGATTAACATCAGAAAAGAAATGAGTTCGTATAAGATTAAATAAATTTTATTTTAATTCGAGCTCAATATGAAAAAAAAAATCTTTTAATAATCCACATATATTAAATAAAAAGTACTTCAGAACACTTCAAATTAACATAATTTAAATCACACAGCCTACGAAGCATAAAAATAACAATGTAACTTCTCTTTAAAAGATGACTTCAAACACATAGCAAGCTTAATAGACAATTCATTCTTTCAGAGACTTTAAAATTGTTTTTCCTGCAAGACAATCTAATGATTTCAAGTCATCGGTCAACACAAAATGCCTAACAAAACATTAAGTCGATTAACGGCTCTTCTTTCAACAGGAACTTTCTGCGGAGACAGTTAAGAGGCAATAAGCTACAAAGAGAGCGTTCTTCGATTTAAGAAAACGTGAAAAGGGAGGGGGGGGGAGCAGTGCTTGTGTTCGATGCCAGCTAGTTTTGTTCGGACAACTTTGGATGGCTGCCAAACCGTAGGAGATCCGAGTAATGATGGATATTCCGTCCAACATTAAGAACTTGTTTAATCGCATCGCCGTCTCTATAATCACGATAATAAAAAGTGATATAGTATTTTCAGATTTAAAAAAATGCACAAACTATAAAATAACAAATTATCTATAAAGTAGAATTATGATTTAATTTTTCGACATAAATGATTGCTTGATAATAAATAATGAGATACCTTAAACTTAAACACAAATAGTAAATTGAAAATGGTGAAATCGAGGAAAAACCTAACAAGATCAATGAAAATATACTTCTTTTTTTAAAATGATAATACTGTAGTCGTTTAAAAAAAAATCGAAACTTGAAGTTTTGACGAATCAAGTTTTATACTTCCCCCAAGAAATAAATGATTGGAATTGAGTCTATTTGTCTCTCTGTCTGTTTGTAAGCATAACTATAGAACGCTTTGAGCTCGCTGGATGGATGGATGAAATCTGGTATATTGATATCACACTAAATTCTAGGATTTCTAATATACCAAACAAATTACTTCATAAACAACAAGCTGGATTTCGAAATACGACATATTACCATTTCATATTTAAAGAATTCATCAGAAATGTTTATGATTTTACGCACTAATTTTAAAAAAATATTATTTTTATATATTTTTTTTAGATATTTTTATAGACAACTAACTTCTATATCGTTTTTAATAGTTGTCGTTTGATCTCCAAAAAATTCAAGCAGCTTAACAAAGAGACTGCAAATTTTTAAAACACAATTCGGCTAATTTAGATACCGGCCAATTCCACGACAATTATGCTTTGGATACCATAAACTTTTCTGATGGTTCAGTGACAATTAAAATCCTATCAAAACAAGCCTGGCGGATAAAAATGGTGCAAGCAGAAAAAGCGTGTCCAAGCCCTCCATCAAATACCTCAAAAGCAGCGGACATAATGAAGATTCGTTTCCGCGGTGCTCCGGCAACCGTTGTGCACCAGTGGCAACAGCTTTCGAATTTTTTTCTTCTCTGCCCTCAGGTGGAGAAAGGGGTGGGCGCGTGTGAGATGAGGTCGGTCATGCTTGGAAAGTGTGCGAAGTTCAGGGTCGGACACCCAGAGACTGGTTTGGAGAAGGAAGTCCCACGAAGGAGGCGTATTTTCCCACACCACCCGCGAGCCACCCCGCCGCCCCCCACAGAGTCGCCAACCCCTCGCTCGTCCGGGCTTTCATTATTTATCGCCCGGCTGTAATGAATACTAACAACGACGGTTAATGGAGCTGCAAAATTAAAATGAAAGACTGAACTTGAAGCAAAGGATGGAAAAGAGAGGCAACGACAAGGGATAACTAAAAACCAAGATAAAATATTATCTAAGTTTCCCGTAGTGTTGAATCTAAACTGTAATACATTTATTTTAGACAAGGCTTTCTAAATGCTATTTTTGTTAGCTCTATTATTCTATAACTAGGTTCCGATATGCAATCACAATCTTTCAAAACAACGCTTTCTATAGTATATGTTACTCCAAAAACCTATACGTTACTTCTGGAAGATCGGAAACAAAAATCCATATTATTAAAAAATCTATCTTAATGTATAATTTACCACGTATGCATTATAAGTTTCCATTCTCGAAACATTAACATGTAAAAACAGAATTTTAATGCAGTTTATTTCTCAGCGAACTTACTCACTAAATATTCAAAATTTTGTTTCAAGCAAGGTATGCAGCTAAAATATTTCGACCCATCTATACACGACTACCATCGAAAGATTTAAAATAATTTGCCTTATTGGGATCGCCAATTTAAAGATTGATTAAGTTTAAGTCTTTACATCCGTCCTTTTCTATGAGTATCGTAAAAACTTAAAAGACACCCGTCAAATTTAGAATAAAAATATACTTGAATCATTAATAGGAAATAATCCATCAATCAAGAATCCCTGAAACGAGAGGATGGTTGATTCATGATAAGAAGTTATAAACAATGATTTTCTATGTATGCAAATGTAATTAATACATCCGCTAGCATTAAATGAGTACAATTAGCCTCTCTCGGCCCTAGATGGCGCTACTCGTAAAACAAGAGACGTATATTTCCGGCTTAAAATCTGCTGATGTATCAGCGGGGCTTGTCCGTGGCAAGTGCCATAAGTAACAACAACAATTAACCTCAGATTTCGTCAGGAATAATGCTGAACAAAAAGGGATAACTACTATTTATTGCACATATATATATTTTTTAATTTGCTCAATGTTTTTAGGTACTTAAGTACTAAAAAAATCGCTAATTATTTCGGATGTTTTTACAAATGAAACAAATTCTTTCACTCGCCTAAAATTAAAAGTTACAGTTGTAGCCTTCGGTAAATAATTTGTCTTCCTCCCAATTTCAAATTTTCTCCCAAACTCACAATTTACGCATATAAAGGCGATAATCACAATGAAGACTGCCGTTATATGATAAAAATCAAAATCATAATAAACGAAATTTTTTAAAAAAATTAATCCTCATCTAATGGTACTAGGTATTTCATGAAAATAAAAATATTTCAAATATCCAAAGATATTTAAAATGCTACCAGAAGTATTCGATTTTTAAAGAAGAATGCTTTATAAATCGAATGCTACCAGAGACAATCCCATGTAAAATTAATACAATATATCATTCATTTTTAATTTATATTAAAAGAACATGCCTTATTTAAATTTTATTACGTCAGTGGTCAGTGAATGGGTGGGGAAGAATTGGCAGAATACAAATTTCTGGAGAAGAATGGTTTTCAAAATGAATGTACGCCACGTTTAAGAAGCAATTACTTGGCTAGTGGAGAAGATATTAGTCATAAAAAATTAAATAGCTTTAATATTATTTCTAAGTCACAAATTCACATTTATTGAACGGGATATCATTAAGAATCAAAAATGACAAACAAGAAGAAAAAAAATGTTCAAATATAAAGAATTGATACATCACATGAAATGTACAAACATTCTTAATCAACTTCCTTTAAAAAAAAAATCGTAAAAGCTTAAATCACGGAAAAGTTTGAACCAAATCAGAATAACAACAACAAGCATCCTTAAATATTGGCAGGTTTACTTCTTCCTAGGTTTGAAGCATTTTGTAAACTAGAGTGATAACAATATTTAAAAAATATATATATAAAAAAAAAAAAACCGATTTTTTTTTTAGAATATGCCAGTTCGAGAAGAAAATAAATAATTTTTAAAAATTAAAAAATAAAGTTTGTTTAAATTCTGTAAAAGTGAATTGTTTTAGAATAATAAAAATTTAATTATCAGACATAGAACAGACTACGAAAGGGGACGGGGGGGGGGTTGAATGTCATGAAATAATGCATTGTGCTAAATATAAACAACGAGAAGTAAAATAAGTATTATTAACTGAATATGAAATAAAAAAATATATACAAAAGAATAGAGCATGAGATATAAAAAATACTATAAAATTATGACTTAAGCGGAAATTAATCGATGTCAAGAATGTTAAAATTCGATTTCTAACAAACAGAATCTACATTTCCGCAATGATAAGCAATAAGATCACAGTGATCACAATAAGATTAATTGTGATAAGTAACATAAAAAAATTCTAAAGCCCAAGCGAATAGAAATTGCGCAATTAGTGGTGCTGTTCTCCGTGAATAAGCGAGTTTGACAGGCAGTATTATATGAACACTAAATTACAGAATAATAAATTGGGCGAAGAGTATCTCCACCTAATTTAATCAACCTAGATTCCATGACATAAATCAATTTATTTTCACAATAGCTGCTTAACAAACAGCTGCAATTATAACTCAAACAACCAAATTATATATTTCCTAGACAATTTAATTTAAAATTAAAAGGATTATAATGAAATCTGTTACGCGTATTTCAATGTATCATGTCAGAACATCATTTCTTGAACCGCCAAGCACCACGTGCGTTTTAAATTATATTTTTATTCATTTTAATCGTTTCCTTGAATGAGTCACTTTAGTGTTGCAAACGATGAAAAAAAAAAACTTTGTCCCGCTTTTATTGTTTAAAAAAATATCACATTATCTATTTATTTCACTTCTTATATACACGCGCTCAAAATGATATTTTTCTGGATTTTATTAGTAGTAGTCATTTACTTATTTTTTTTTAATCAAAGTTTTTGTAAATGCAATGGTAACGCGTTCTTAAAAGCTGATTCTTTGAGATGCTTGTGCAGATAATAAAATGTTTATTTTTCGCCTACGAATTTTTGTTGACGCCAAAAACGTCATGTTCTGAAAAACGCATACATAATTTAATTCAATTATAGCTTGCTGTCTTCCATTGTAACAAAAACACAAATTAAAAGCCCTTTCTAACATCACGAAGGACAATTGGTATGAGGAAATAAAATTTTAAAATCCGAATTATCGTAAAGAGGGTTTTAATTTAAAAGAACATGATTTCTAAACCATGTGCATAAATGCTTATTAAAGAAAACGTTTGACAGAAGCGTAATGGACGAGACCAGCCCAGGCCTTGACCACAGGGAAAAGAGAGAGAGAGAAAAAAAGTCGTTCTCAATAAGTCTCTAATGAAATCGAATAGTCGAATCACCGGTAACTGGATCCAGACCCTCCCACCCCTGAAGTGATTACAGTGATCACACAGATCGCATCTTGACGGGAGGGGAGCGGATCGATCGCCAGCGCACGCTCCATGGGGGAGGGCGGTTGAAATGGGGAGAGGAGGAATTACGGGTTCTCATAAACTTCGCGTCTGGGGGAATGTTCCCAAATTGAATTTAGATATATTTGACAACTTCGAGGAATAGAAACATTTTAACTATTGAGCAGAGAGGAAAGTAATAAATTGTATTTCTTCGATGTTTTGAGTCGTGAGGGGATGTCGGGATCTATAAAAAAATGTATAGTTGATTTTTAATTTTTCAATATTTATGAAGTAAAGATTCTAAAATATTTCATATATTCTTGCTTGGACTATTTTTATTGAATTTTGCTGAATAGTTATTTTCATTATTTGAATTACATTTTTACAATTATTACTAAGAAATTCTCCGTTTCCTTATATATTTTGAGTTCGCAATTGCTGTTCTTGTCCAAAAAGATATTGGTGGTGGTGGGGTTTAAAAAGCCATCTTTAAGATTACAATTCTCTCATTACAAGTGAGAAAAATAATAACCCTAAAAAAAACTAATCATAAACTTTACAATGAAAATGGAAATACAATATTAATTGAAACACAGGAATTTAAAACGTATCGAACGATAAATTACAATTAAAGCAAACGCCGAATAAAAATAATTTCAGTTACTCTAGTTAATTTTTGCGACTTTATATAATTATCACCGAGAAATAATAAATAAAGGAGAAAAACAAATCAGAATTATATGGATTCAAAAAAAAATTATTTTTAAAAAAAAAAACTTGTCTAAAACTAATGAAACAAATAAAAGACACTTGGCATTGTTCTCGCCCACCTAAAAACAAATTTTTAAAAGAATGATAATAATAACATTTAAAAATTTAAATAGTATAAAAGAAATAGCATTGAGTTTCGTTATCTATAGACAGTACATTTTATATGACAATTTCTTTTCTGCATAAGCTTTTTTTAATCACCCCCGCCCCTTAAAAAAATCTGAGATGATAAAAATAAAAATAATAAAAACAGCAAGAGCTATCATACAATTCTTTTAAAAAAATTTATTAAATTTCCCAAAACTATTTTTTATACGTTATATATTTTTGACCGAAGAATTCGCAAACGATTCTCTGACTTTCGCTGTTTCCCTTTTTATGATTTAAGGCCATTGTCAAAAGAATGTTCAACTCTGCTCAACAGTGCGACACTTTCTGGCCCACCTAAATGGTTTTCCCCTCTTACTATCAATATGCATGGAATCTGCTCACCTCACAATTGAAATTTTAAGAATGGAAGAATGTTTTTCCTTTATCCACCTCCCCTGCCCTTTAAATATCCTTCTACGCTATAAAAATCCCTCAATAATGATTTTCTCGCAGGCTTCGCATCATGAAAATCGATTCCAAGTTGCCAAACTTTGAATTCTGTCAAATCCGTAAACTAAGAAAAAATGAACTGTACAATTCCATTTACTTTTATGGGTTCGACTTAAGGTATCTAAACATGTTCGGAGCACTTTTTTTTTAGAAAAACATGGAATAGATATACTTTAACTATATTTGTTTGTTTAGGCCTATTCAAAATTAGTAATAGGATGTCAATACTTGAAATAAATACAAAATTTTTACAAATACAAAACAATACAAAATTTTACAATACAAATTTTTTTTTTGAAATTAGCATTTAACAGCGTAGATTTAAGAAAATTCTTTCACTTCAAATTGGATACAGTAAAAACTATTACTCACATTCGAACGAAACTTATACCCAAATAAACTACATAGTTTCCTGTAGGAAATGAAAGATAATCATATGGTCATAAATCATAATAATAAATAAAAATTTTAGAACCAGTCAAAGAATTATGAAATTTTTAGTAACTTTATGACATTCTTATTCAAACAATAGGTGGTAAATTTAAAAAATATTGACAATCTAAATTCATTTAGTTCATTATCTAGAAAGTAGTACGATGATAAAGTCCACCAAATTTCATAGTACTAATTATATTTTGAGTTGCTTGATTTGAAAAGTGAAAATCAATTTTGAGAAAATGCATTAAAAGTAATACAGTAACATGTTTTAATAATAAGTTATGTGTGTGCATATTTACAATTCATCACATTTTTAGGTTATACTTCCCTTCTTCCTAAGCTTTTAATAATTTTTCCTTTTTAGTCCTTTAATTTTTTTTCCCGGCAATTTTTGTATTTGGCTGTGAATGTCGTCCAGATTCATTTATTATGTTTTTGTCGAGCTCAGCAAATGCTCCAATTGCATTTGCACTAGAATACATTTCAATAACCTTGAGGATATTTGGTAATCCTATAAAACATCCGTTAAACTGCATTACAATCTAATTTAAGAGCTCGGAGCTCAACAAAAATATCTTTAAGCACAAATGTTCACAAAACATCGCTGAAACTCTCATTGGCATTTCGTCATGCAAAAAACATTCCCTATTTAAAACTAAATTTTTGTTTATACAAATTGTTAACATGCTTTTGGTTCTTTAAATCGATACTTCCAGTTGTTTAAATGTCCACTTCCAGTTTACCGATCATTTCGAAAATATTAATATCTTAACATCTAATTAACGTAGATACGAAAGTAAACCTGTTTTGAAATAGCTCAAAGATTGGTCTATTCCATTAAAAAAATTTAATGTAGTTTTTAACGAAAATTGACCTTTTCAGAGTGTTTGGATACCCTAATTGAGAACTTACTTTCGGGTTAGATGTATAATCGTCATAAGGTGCGAGTCGAATGATAACGACATGGATAATCTGAGAATTATGGTTATCAGACCTAAAAATTAGCCTCAACATACTTAAAAAAAAAACCAGATGGGAAATTGAATATTTCTATCAATTTATTCATTGAGTATGAAAAAAAAAGTTCTACAAAACCTCAAAAGCATTAAAATAAACTTATTTGCTTTAAAAAATGTACATTAACTATTATAAATTCGTAAATAAAGGGGGGGGGGTGTTGGAAAAACCCCAAAATAAGAGTACAAAAATTTTAAGGCATGAATCAGCTTTACCACTCATGATGTTATTATTATTAATTATGTGCTTACTATTACTAATATGCTACTATTAATTAAGACAACCGACCCAGAACGATCCTTATTAGTTTTTCTAATGATTTCAAAATAATTATACAACACACAGAAACAAAAAATTAGATTCAATTAAATATTTTAAGCCTCTTAATTTATCAAAATCGTCCGCTTAATGTCAAAACCATTCAAGTCAAAAAATAGAGACGTTTCAGGAGATACTAATAACAAGTTAAAATGTTCATTAGGGGTACTAATTAAAGTTTTTCAAAAGTCCATTAGGATCATTAATTAAGGATTTTTTTAGATAGAAGTACATATTAAGGATTTAAAATGTCTACTAAAAGCATTAATTTGATGCTTTATAATAACATTGCCTATCAATTAAAATTATTTTTAAAAAAACCCAAGGTTTGAAGCCAAATTGTTTTAAACAATCATTGATTTGTTTCAGAAAAATTCTCATTTAAAATAATCACTTATTAATCAGCAACTTTAATTAAAATTTAAAGATAATCATAAAGAAGCAGAAAATTTTCCATTGGAACACTGGAAGCAAAATAATTAACAAATACAAACGAGCATTCATTTTCTGCTAATAATCTTTGATTTCTTATGAAATCTCTAGAATATTCGGATACAACAGTAAAATCGCAATTACCAGCATTAAAAATTCAGAATTCGAAGTCACGATATCTATTTCCATTCGGTGCATTCTATCTGATAAAAGAACCCCCCACTTCATTTTACTACTCAGCTTTAAAACGATGTTATGCAATTTCGGATATTTATTTGCATACATACAATAAAACAAAATTGATTATTCAGAATAATAACATATTTCTTCAATACAAATGCAAAAATAATATAGGAAACAATATAAGAAAATAATTAACAAACACGCAAAAAAAAAATCGATCTATTTTAAAACTTATAAAGTCCAAATAGAATAACCACCTGCATCCTTCCCCAACCATTAAATCGTTTCCGAGAATTATCCCCAGATCTATTCATCATAATTTGTTACGTAATAGAGACACCTATGATTTTACAAAGCAATATCTTCGAAATGAATTTTCCACACGCAATATATCGAATAAATCGAAAGCAGCGCCTACCCTGTGTCAAAGTCTAGACGTGAAACGAGACGCTGCAAGAACCTACAGCGTCGATACGAAATTCTGCGGGGGCATTAACCTTCGGAAACAACTTATCACTCAAGACAGCAGCAATAAAAAAAAGGGAAACAAAAAGGATTTATAAATTTTGAGGCAGATGATTTTAAAACGCAATTAATCAGATTGAAGTGAGTCGGAAAATAATGGAAATTACAAAGCCAGGTGAATTTATATTATTCCTAAGTGCCCAGAAGATGGTTAATATTACTGAAAAACAAGCATCGCTCTCCTTTACAAATTAAAGTACATGACTACTAAGTTCTTTTAGAAAACGATGAGCTAAAAATAAATTCTTGATCATCGTCTAGAGGAGTATGAACAAAACACGGCATACTGCATATTAGAAAAGTGTTTGTTGTTGTTATTGTTTCTAATGGCACTTGTCATGGACAAGCTCGATGACGCAGTCGGCGATGTTAAGCCGAGGGTGCATCGCTTGTTTTTAAGTAGTGCTAACTAGGACCAAGAGTATGTCTTAGCTACTCAAGCATCACATTCGCTTGCACAGCCCCCTTTTAGAGGGCACATTCACGCATCTCACAGATAGAACAAAACAACCATGCCCGAACTGGGACTCGAACCCAAGATGCCCAGATCACGGCGAAGCCACGATACCCCCGTGCCAGGACATCGACCGAAGAGTGCTTAGAAGTGTCGATAAAACTTCATTGCATTTGTAATTTTTTCAAAAAAAAAAAAAAAAAAAAAAAAAAACCTAGACAATATTTAAAAAATCTTTATTGAGTTTCTTTGTACAATATATGGTTCGTAATTGACCCCTCCCTTCCCCCCGATTCAATGCTAAAAAATGGTCTAGAAGTTTTAAGGAATTCTTAAACTAGATTAAAAAACAATCTCCTCAGAGAATTAATGTTGAGATATTACGAGAAATAAATCAATAACAAATTTGCATTTTCTTTGGTTTCAATAGAAAAAGGAATGAATATTGAAGACAATGTTTCCAATATTTAAGAATCAAAGAATACAAACTTGATACATGCGTTTATGATAAGCATCAGTGAAATATGATATGGAGTAGTTTGAAGTGGTTGGCAGATACAGGTTTCTGAACAACATAATTCTTTTTCAAAGTCAAATTTGCTAATCTACTTAGTTCTAAGCTAGTGGGATTAACACAAGATTTCAAAAATTCTTTAGTATTTAATAATTAACTCCATAACTACAATAGTTAACATTACACTTATTTTCTCACATAATTATCATAACTACAATCATGTTGCCAGTTACGGCAATCATCCAACAGATTTGGCACACATACGCAAACTGCTTTCTTTCTTCATAAAATTAGATATTTCTGTCGTTGGTATCATGCTTAATTCACGACACTTTAAAAAAATCTAAGAACTCAAACATTGCAAGTGTCCGGTAATATTTTTATAGAATTAGTTTTAAAAACAACTGTTGTTGTAGTTACTATGGCACTTTACAAGCTCGATGACAGACCTATCAGCGATTTAAGCCGAATGAGCGTCTCTTGTAGCGCCAACTATGGCCAAGCGTACGACTTAGCTACGCACACACACCTTACAAACCCTTTTTACGGGGAGAACTTCATTCATGCATTTCGTTCATTCATCCACAGATCCCAATATAGATCTGTAGCAGAGAAAAATCTTCTCTGAACCAGTACCACTGTGGTATTACTCTCGACATGGAGGACTTTGTGACCACGACAGATTTAACGTATGCCAGTCACCACACACACAGAGTCTTCAGCTGGCGGGTTCAAACCAGCAACCTAAGGGATGCGAATCTAATGCCCTACAAACAAGGCAATTCTGGAACCCTTAAAAAGAACTCGTTTATGTTGATCAGTCATCACACCGGTAAATAAATATCGGCTGTAGAATCTCATATTTATTTATGTGAACGGACACTAACATTTACTTAGGCCAAGTGTGTAAAAAAGTAGTGTGAGCGGTCGTTAAAATACTAAATGACTAAACAACCACTATGTGAAATGCAATTAGTAAAATATTGCATAAAAAATGAATGATTCGTTATGCTAAGGATTAAGATAATTATATAGAGCAATTAAAAGTTCATAACGTAATAATAATAAATTCAAAATTAGCTTTATGTATTCGTGGATTAGTTTTATTGACATGTTTAAAAGCTGTTAGAAAAGAGAAGAAAGTTCCGATCTGTTAAAAACGAACCAAAAGAAAGTCAGAACAAACCAAAAGCACAGAAATTGATACAAATTAGACTCAAAAGCTTTTGATAATACGCTAGATCTTCCAAGCGATTTCCGGAACAGTAGCTTCTACGTCACCTTCTCTTTTTGCTATTCAAAAAAGGCTTTAGTTCGATAAAGAAGCAGCGCGGAAACAAACATCCTGAAATTCTTTATCTGCTTCGAAGTGATTTAAAACACTTGGCAGCAAAGGGATTGACGATGCCGATAAATCGATGACCTTTTATTTATTTATTTATTTATTTCATTTTAAACGGCTGCAAAAGATATTCTTCAAAAACAGACGCTACACAGAAAGCCAGCAAATAGAGAATAAAAGGTAATGTTAGAGAATAAAAGGTAACGTGAGGTAATGTTTCTTCCAATCAAGGTCAAAGCATAAAATGAAATGCAAAATAGATGAAAAAACCAATGTCACTTGTATTAAACAATACTACAGAGCAAATATAAACGTCATCACCAGAAACAGATTTGTGTGATTTCGAAATTATGCAAACTTTTCATTTTAATTGATAATGTACTAATGATAAGAAATGATTGGATTCCTGTACCCGCTTCCCTTACATTATGGTGGTAGTTATTATATAAACTTGTTGTATTTTTAATCGCTATCTATTTAAATGACACAATTACTATACATGTGACACACACGCATGTCAGCTATTTGATTAATCATCCCATTTTGCAAACGCATAACTGTTACAAAAGACAAGACAAGACTAAACTTTTCAATTTTGAACAGCATTTAGATGCCAAGGATTGCCCTTGAGCTGATTTGTTCGCTATTTAAGCATCTATGTAATTATCAAGGCACTCTGCCAGTAAGGTGTCAGTTTAGTACGCGGACTGGTTATAGAAAAAAAAAATTCTGTAATTCAAATTCTCTATTTTGAAGTCGAGATTGGCATCGGGCCACTTCTTGTTTATTGTATGAATACTATGCTCTGTTTTGCATTTGTTATAATGTTTCGCGACACATTTTCAGAATATTTTTTAATCGACTCAAGTTCCTAAGGCGATTAACCTTGGGGAAAATCCTTTTTTTACATTGATATTTCACACCAGTTATTTATTAATTGGCATCTCCCGTCATTTACATGTAACTTTAAACTTGCCATTAAATAAAGATACACTGAAAAAACTTGATCCCATAAGGTCTCCCCCAAGATTTCTTTCTCGAGTTAAACCGTGACCGCCATCAGCAGGGTATGCGCGAGGAATGTTTCGAACGAACGGCCCTGAACTTGAAGATCGGCGGAAAAGGAATATTAGGGAGGAGAGAAAAGAAATCGCGCAGCCTTGAAAAAGAAGAGGGCACACCTTCTACACTCTTTTTCTTTTCTCCACTGGAAACAAACGCGTTAGTTTTAACACCTACTCGAAATCATCTACTTCATTTGCTTTCTTTTTAAGTTTTTCGAGAAAGAAAGCGTTCTGTATAATCATTTAATAGAGCATTAAGTGCGCAGTTAAACAAATGTTTTAACTGATTAAATTAAACGACCGTCATCTGCATGAGACGGAGCTATCATTCTAACTTGGGTTGTTTCGTTTCATGCTTCATTTTCGAAAAAGCTTTTCTGAGATGAAATTTTGTATCAGAAATTTTGTATCACCAATAAATTAGCTTCCATCTAACAACGCATCAATTATGCGATCAAAAGATATATAATGAAATAAGGTAGTGAAAATTGAGAAAATTTAGAAAAAACATTTGCACTGATATTAAATAAGTGTTAGTGTAAAAATATGTTTTTAAAATTAAAATGATATAAAAAACATCTTCGTGTTGTAATAATACAATAAATTTCACCGAAGTACATTTTACCACACCCCAAGGTAGGTCAATTTCGACAGTTCCAGATAAAATGATCAAGTCAATAAATAGCTAACATATATTTCATCTTTATTATAGACAATTAATTCAACTCAGATCAGTCATTGATGTTATTTATTTAAGGAACCCTAAACTATTATTTGTTTGGAGACGATTTCACCAATAAACATGAGATGTTGAGGGCATTCCACGAATTTTTAATTAATCCTTAACTTTGGTGACGCTTATTAAAAGCAAAGAATAGTCAACAGCCTTTGAGTCCAATATGCTTTAATAAGTAATTAATTGCCTACATCACATGCACTTATGTATAAAAGACAAAGTTATTTCAGCATTAAACGGGTCGTTTGTGAACAGGTCGTATTCCACAAAACACCACTCATTATCACGTCACTCCATCACAGCTTCTCTCGTTTTTTTTTTTTTTTTTTTAGTTGAGTTTGAACATAAAGGGTGATTAGTCAGTACATCTTCAATCCCTTGTAAACCTCCACCCCTACTCGTGGCAGAACTAGTTTATTTTAAATCGGAATTTGTGCATCCATAAATATATTTCAATAATGGGATTATCCAGAGTGTCTCCGGCCTCAAATTCCATTTAAAATCGGAGTACTCTCCAGTTAAATAAAATGCAAACACCGCCTCCTCTATTTTCCCTCACAATCTTATTTTGGTTTCGGCGCAACATCGCGAAGGTTATCCATACCTATACGCAGTATAAAATGAAGTCTCTTGGAAGCGTCTATATGTTGGAACTACAAAAACTCGAGAAATAGTGAACGGATATTGGAGATATTTATACCATTTTGTAGAGCATTTATTTATTGGGAAAGATTTTAGCACGTCAAAGTCATATCAAAATAAAAAAAAAGAACGTTTTATAATTGCAATTTTAACTTTGCACTTATACGCGTATGCGCGAAAACTTCAAACTGCGCATGTGCAAATAGCAAGAGCTGTGATATGCATATGTGATACGTTTCTTTGTTTACGTCCGCTTTTAAACGGCGATTCAAATCTCAGTGTGCCAAAAAGAAGGAAATCCAACCTTGGAGGAAACACATTTCCATGCCAAAAAGCTTCGTTTGTTGCGCAATAAGGAAAATTAAGAAAAAAGGAACGTTTGGTTAGTGAATATCTTTTATCTATACGTAGTACAAAATGAAGTCTCCTGAAAGCGTCTATATGTTTGAAGCACAAAAACTCTGGAAATATTTAATGGATATTGGAGATATTTATACCATTTTGTAGAGCATTTATTGGAAAAGGTTTTAGTGAATTTAAGTCATATCAAAATCAGAAAACTTAGTAACAGTCTAAATATTTCTGAAAGTGGGCCATAAAATAGTGTTTTGCGGCAATTGGTGATAATTTATAAATATATTTTTACGTTTGTTTGATGTTGCGTACCATCATATCAAGGGGAGGCTAGACTTCTAAAGTTTAAAGCTAATTTTTCTACTTGGATGCTATGCCACGGGCAACGCCGAGTGGGTACTGCTAGTCTGAGAATAAACAATATTTTTATTCACCGACATTTGTTTTCAGATTCCTTCCATTCATCTTACAGAATCTTTGTTGCCGTACATTGGCCACCTACCGGGATATTCAGCTGCATTTCATGGAATATTTCGTAATTTAGTCACGACTCTTGCTTCCCTACGGATTTACACTTTCCAATCTTTTACAGTGCTTTTCCAGATACAACGCTTGACAATGATTCTTAAAACTGTGCACAGAAATTAATAGCTGTTTATATGCAATGCCACAATATTGAAAATCTAATATTCCACAGAAATAGTTGGTTACAGCAGGAAATATTACTTATTTCCACTCGGCATCAATCGCGAATATGCAGCTGGGAAGTTTATAACATCCACACTAACTGTCTATGCAAATGGCATCGCTTAATCTTGTCAATCAATTTTGCATCTCAACATCTGGTCGATAAACGGAACCTCACGTAGGCGAATATATTATTTTCTCTAATAATCAGTCAACTCTTTAAACTCATCTGATTTATAAAGATCGGGTAAAAAAAGAATCCAGCTATGGGTAATCGTAGACGAATGCGTCGGGTGAATAATAATGAATAATGCAAGAGGCCATTCCAGAGCACTTCGTTTTTATCGTTTAACGCATCTGAGAGGTGCATGGTGATGTTTCCCCTTCCAGAGATAACTCACATTTATTCATTCTGCTGAAATGATATTTCAAATTTTAATGAGGATCATGTCCATTTCTCGTCAAGTAGATTTTGTACAACTATTTTTAGAAAACGAGATATCTATGCGTTGCATTTCATATCGTGACGTGAATACCCTAACTAGGTGTCAAGATATTAGTTATTTCGAAAACCAACTGCTTGGCCGAGGAAATAGGTTATATCAGGGTCTGACTAAGGCAGGGGCATGCGGGGCAGTTGCCCCGGGCCCCCACATAAATGGGGGCCTCCAAATCGATTGGAAATTTTATTTTACGTTTGCTTTTTAATGAATGTTCTTCATTACTAAAGTAGTGAAGCAGAGAGGGCCCCAAAGAAGATTTTTAACTAGGTCAAGTTCGGCCCTGGGTTATATTTAATTCCAGTGCAATCGTTAAGATGTAACTTCATGTTAGAAACTTTCTCAAATTACCAGATAATGAAAGAATGCTGTTTTAATTGATTTACATAAATTTTGTTTATTGTGTATACGAATTTTCCTAATGAAAACCAGATCTCTTGGTGCAATGCATAGTCCGGTTCATTTATCTTCTAACTTACGCAGAATTGTAACCATTTTTTTATTCGTTATGCGCATCACACAGATATTAAGCATAATCTTTCTTCCATATCTTTCAAATTCAGGGAAGAAAAATAAAACATGGAATATTCGTTGGAACAGTGAAAAAAAGGTTTAAATATCAGGGAGACAGGTAATTTTTTTTTGTCCAATATTAAAACAAATAAAAACGCCGAAATTCAGGAAAAATTAGCATGATTATTAAATTAATGTCATTACCCCCCCCCCCCATTTTGAAGCGATGTTAAATTTATTTTTAAGTAATAATATTTTCGTAAGCAAGCGCGAAAAAGATGTAATTTTTAATTACAATTCAGACTAAATTTTTAAAAAACGAACTTTGAACTGCACATTTTTACCCTCTAAGGTATATTAGCGTTAAATTTAATAACTGCATATTACACAGTCTCTCCATAGCTCAATAGACATAAGGAAAAGACACATAAATATACTCACTTTTATTATTTGTGGAGATACCGATAAAAACATAAATATACCGATTTTCTCCCCTCTAATTATGAAACAATGTAAGAACTTAAATAAGTGCCAAGGAATCGGTTACATTCTTTAACCAATCATAGAACAATATAAAATGCCCAATAACATTTTTAAACTGCCAACTTAACGCAGTTACGTAGATGCCTACCATTAACATTTATCCGACGACATGATATAAAGAAATATGAAATTTCACGACTTAGCAGCTTTTAAATTTATAATAAGGACACATTTTAAAAATATATTTATACATTTCAACAAGAAAATATGCAGCCTTATAAATTCGAATGAATTCTTCAATTTTCAGATATTTCCTAGTAAAAAACATACTGTCATTGCAATCATTTACGAATAAATATCAGAAAGCAATCATTTACGAATTGAGATCAAAGAAAGCAAACTTCCAGCGAATACTTAAAAGAGTCGCAAAAATATCCACGGAATTGTAGCAATTTTTAGTACGAGAGAATACAAAATCGACGAGTTTTATTAGGACTCAAAAATAGAAGTTCCGCAAATAAAACAGCTTCTATAGATCTTTGATCGTATAAAAAGTACATATCATAACTCGAAATCAAATACAGTTTCATTCCTGAGAAATGAATCACTTAAAGAAACTTTTATACGCATTCTACAACTGTTTACTCAAAGAAGCAAAATCCTACCTCGAAAAGCATTCCGATTGATGTCTGCGACTTGACGCAAATTCAAATATTGACTCGCTCAACAGCTCACAGACTATTCAGAGTCTCCGAAAAACGGGATTTCGTTACACATTACATGTGTTTTCCCGAAACCCAATTTATACCCCCATTTTGAGCAGCTGCATTAATATTATGCACAGGTTTCATATGCACTTGATATGCATATAATCCTTTCCAAGTAGTCAGATCTAAAGTGTTTGAATTTAGCGAGGAATTTTAAAATCAGACATCACAATTATTTCAATAAATATGCGCTGCTGGAAAGTGTATTTATCAAACTAAAACATTGTTGCAGTAATGTAGACTGCTGATATTTCTGAATAGTTTGAATTACTTAAATATAGTAAGTATAGTTACTGTTCCTACTCCTTAAAACAGTTAAAATTTTCTTCTTTTGTTTTTAAAAAAGTTTTTAAAAATTGATTTTTTTTAATTGTAGGATTTTCTAGCATTTCATCTCATTTTCATTATGCATATAAATTTTATTTATTCCTCAAAATAAAACTATTATTTAGAAAAAAATATCGTTGTTAACTATTAGATAGAGTGATGACGAAGGTGATTTTTAAGTGATTGCAAATTGAATTCATTTTTATTAATTTTAAATTTTTTTAAAGACTAGTCCCCCCTCCCTTCTCCCTGTTAATCTGTTAAGATAGCAGTAAAGACCAAGAAATTTACTTCATTACTTTGCCATTAAAGAAAAATCGACATAAAGGTACAATATGAAAATTAGTGAAAACTATAATTTTTCGGAGCAGGTTATTAAGTATGAAACAAAATCTATATACAGAAAACCAAAAATAAAAGCAAGGGAAAACCAAAGGAAGATGAAATGAAGTAATTTCTGTCAGCTTTATAATTAACTTACTGCATAATTTAGAGCTCAGGATTGGTCGGCTGTATTTAAAGAAATAAAATATGTACATCCAAAGAAGAAAAAAAGAAAAAAAACCCTCGACCTTTGCAAACAAAACATGCTTAGAAAGCTTTAGAATTTTGGGTCAGTTTTTATGATTAGGCAAAAGCAAATACAAGATCACTGCAGCATGAAAAAAGTGCGGAAAAAGATCATGCGAGACGCTTAAATAGATATTTATGGACAATAAAACATGGAGCGGAAAAGTATCTAAAGCCTGTATATCCATAGGAGATACAGATGCTTAAGAGAAAATATGAGTGACGTTTAATACTGGAAATATTACAGATAAAATTCAACCCAAATTTGCATACGCGTCAACGGTATATCTTCTAAATGTGACAAAATGGTAAAACAAAGAAAAATTGCAACGATTATTTCTCAAAAACATATTAATATACTGGAACGACCAACACAAAGCCCCCTACCCCGAATAAAAAAAGTATGATTAATTTTGAATTACAAACTGACGAAATAAGTTGAGGGGGAAGAGGTAGAGAAATGATCAAAGAGAAAAAGAGCAGGGTCAATAGGTCTAAGTCTTTGATTCAAAACATGAACAAAGCAATATAAACGAAATGTTTTAACGCCTATATACGATTTTTTGTATTTTCTAACATTGTAAATTTAGTGCTAAAAATCTGAATAATTTCAGACAATGTACAATTAACTATATATAGATATACAATATAGAAGGAGCTATAACAAAGGCTGCTTCTATATTATATTTGACAGTTATATCCTAGTAAATTCAGTGATAAAATTTGAGATATTTGAAGTTTTTTTTTCCAAATTATTGAATTTAAATTAATTATAACAGGAATAAATTTGAAATGCTAATATTTTTTTAATCGGAAAAAATTTTCTATTTTCATTGGTATTTTAACAAAATTGTAAACAATTAAAATGAGGAATATAAATGTAAATTTATCTGTTTTTTAAAGATTACTTAATCAGTTAAATAGCGTTTTTTAACAAAAGAAATAATGTAATTTACTGTTTACATAAAAAAATAATAAATTACATTATAACATCAATTTTTTATTCGAAGTTTCTCTTACTTGAATATCAAACTATTAAAATGGAGCGACTATTCGTGGTTTTAATTTCCTTTCGATCAAAACAAAAAGATGAATGATGACTACTCCTATCTCCTTTTTTTAGCTGTATCAGTGAATTATGTTTGTAAATTTGTTCACACGCACGCACACACTTTTAACGGGGGGTACATTCCCATTCATAAGTTTGTAATAATGTAATGAATTAAGTTTGTAATAATGTACGTATGGTGTGTAATAATTCACTCAGACGGTTAAAATCCTTTACTTTTCCTTTCAACTCATTTTAAATCATTTGAAATTCAAAAACCTTTGTTAAGGCGTCAGCTCTTGTTCCGCAACTGTTCATATAGAGCTTAACCCCTTATCTGCTAGTCAAACTCAGTTTGATTGTCTATCACTTCAAAAACTGGCTTAAGAGACATCAGTTTTGAAAAAGCACTTCCAAACAAGGGCCATCCAGGTTCCAGGGAGGAAAGAAACAGAGTTTCATAAATGTTTATCTCGGCGCAGCGGGTAGTCACGACGGGTGTTCCGTTTCGAAAAAACCACACTCGTCATTCAGGTAATGGAGAGCTGCAAGGCGTGTCGAACTCCGGTTGGTATTGTCATTCCACACGCGTCCGAGTCAACACTTCGGTGAGCGCAAAGACAGGTGGTTCGTACATACATCAAGGCAGGAAGACCAGAAGATAACTAAGAAAATGGCATATTGTAATCGTAATTGTGCCCACTGAATTATGGTGCAGCGCGTGTTACAGATAAAAATTTGTATGTTGTTAAAATAATAAAATAAAGGCACTTTCTTTCATATCTTGAATAAGGAGAGGTTTTTGTTCGGGGTCAATCATTAGAAATATTAGTTTCATTTTGATTTAACTACATTGATTTTCAACAGCAAGAAATTAAAAGAAAAAGATATAAATATGGGTGTTGACTCTTTATGTTCCAAATTACTTGATGATGATGAAATGTCCGCTTTACAACAGAAAGAGGGGTGCAGTAGCTTCTGAGGGTATGGAACACTGAGCACCCGAGGACAGAAGTTTGACTTCTTGCTCATATAAAGCCTAGTTCCAACGTACTGCGAATCTTCAGACGGGCGACGCGTTCCAACATTTTACCCCTCTTGCGGTTTCTTGGGGTCCTTTGATTCTTGGACACTTTACCGACAATTTGCGAGAAAACTAAGGACGCTTCCACAGACATCAAAGCACCCCAAGAAACGGCAAGCGGGGTAAAACGGGGGAACGCTTCGCCCGTCTGAAGATCCGCAGGTTATTGGAACAAGGCTTGAGGAGGATACACACACAGTCGCTTGTACAGTCCCTTTTTAGGAGGGGCATTCACACACTTCACAGATAACACACAGAACAACCATGCACTAACCGGGGCTCAAACCCGGGACGCCCAAATCACGAGGAAGACGCGCTACCGTTATGCCATGACGCCGGCCTTTACTTTACTTATCGTCAAATTCTCAAATTTATTTTTGAACCATTTAGTTAAGTTTTGGTATAGAATAAACTCGGGAAGAAAAAAAAAACTTGGTTAATTATTTAAAATAACCAAATTATAAAATTTTTTACATTACTTTTAGATACCCACTGTTTTTTTATAGGAAAACATGTCCTTTCAAATACTTAAAAAGAAAGTAGTTATATTGTGTAAATATCAGCCGGACTTAAACTTACTTTTAAGTACCGACGGTAAATAAAGGATTAACCCTTTCGTGGGCCATGGGAAGGATGTTTCCCACCAAATTCATCAATCTTCGTTTGAAGCTATGTAGGTTAGCTGAAATTCTGACAAATTTTTCAATAAAGCAGAAATTTAGACGATTCAGTTCTTTATCTCATATCAAGTGGAATATGTTGGTTTGCTACTAAATGATTAATTAATCAAATCAAATTTAACTAATAAGCTAAATTAATCACTATTCTTAAGCTAATTTTAACACTGAAAATATTTTAATATACCATGAAAAGAAAAAGAAAATGTCCTTTTAAAGAGTTAAATCAGTAGGGAATAAAAACAGTGATACATAATAAGAAATATTCAGTATTTATCGATTTTGAATTTAAATATCCCCATATTAATTTACTAAGTGAAATGAATCTATTATGATAACATAGCCAACAGCCTTTTTATTAAACTACCAAATGGAAGTCAGCATATAATACTCATAAAATT
The DNA here is from genome assembly GCA_026289955.1 of Argiope argentata. Taxonomy (NCBI): domain Eukaryota; kingdom Metazoa; phylum Arthropoda; class Arachnida; order Araneae; family Araneidae; genus Argiope; species Argiope argentata. The sequence goes on from JAOUZG010041912.1 coordinate 734,889, forward strand.
ATTCTTACTGAAAATGTTGAGGGGGGAGAGGGGATCTTTCTTACTTCAAAAATGATTAAGTCATTTAGTTATAAAAAGAGACTTCATATAGGTTCCAGCACACACTCGTTCTATTTTCTCTTTCTAAACATAAGAGGATTAAATCAACCACAGGTCACTGACTTCACAATGTCATGTAAGCCTGTCTGAGCAAATAGGATTATGGCGTAAGTAATTTTGATGTGGGAAGGAAAATGCTTCCCCCCCCTATTCACCTTCCCTTTCGATCAGACGAAATAGTGCAACCAACTAAAAGTTAGACAAATAATAAAAAATGAAAAGAGGAAGCTTAAAATTTAAGCATCTTAGTACTTTGGAAAAAATAGAAATTAGTTCGGGAAATTAAGATTAATAATTATACTGTTATATAATCTTCAAGTGGCAAACCTGAGTAAGATTAGTATGTAAACATCTAGGTTAAGCTTTCCTGTAAATTTTCCAGTTAATTAAAACTGATAACTACTGAAAAAAAAAGTCTTATCCGATTTCCAAGGACATCTACTGTATGTGAATATAATCACTAAGTTTGCTAGCAGTTATCCTAATTTAGCGCATTACGTATTACCATACCTTTTCCATAATAGTTACTGGAAGAGATTTAGAACCCATCGCTTCATCCAGTATAGCCAACCAGGGCTTATTCTTTTCAAAGTAAATATTTCAAATTCAAAAGCTACCATAGCTTAATTATACAAAATAAATCTTAAAATTTTGAAGAAAATCTAATTTTATTACTTAAAATACAATATAAAAAATGGCTGCCATATCTTTGCTACTATATTTCCACACTTCTAAAGGATATCTAGTCAGCTAGCTATCCAAGAAATTAAATCGTAGTGTTCATGTAATATTTGTTTTCCTTTATAACAAAATACTTCCAGCAAATATTTAAGCCATCCCAAGTATAAAAATATTTTCAAGAGGATTCCCACAACTGGTTTAAAAAGCAATGTTAAATTGGAACAAATAATTCATTAGAATTCCTTTTTTACTTTTATAGTAGAACTGGATTTTTATCATGCCCATTTATTAGTATATGAAGCGTATGTACTGTCTAAATAGTTATCTGTCCGATATGGAGCAATTTAATAGTCAGCAAACCCATTTCAAATCGCAACGAAGAAGGGGGAAAAAACCCATTTTTCTCCTTGTTTTTGAATAAACACATGGGGTGTTTCGTTTATCTACCCATCCCTTTGAGTTCGACAGAATTCCACAAGTTTAGCCGTTCAAAACCGAATGTTGTCGTTACAAAGCATATCAAATCTTCCCTTAAAAATATTTTGAGGATAATATTCAAGTTCTAATGCTTTGTTGGGGCCAACAGCATATATACTGAAAATGTTATTAAGTCCAATTTCAAAAAGTACAAAATAGAACGAGTACTGGAGAAATAAATAAGCTGAAATTTTCTTCCTGTGACTTGCATACCTTTTTTGTTTATATATGTCCCAGAATGCCACTTTTTATAAGAATATAGTTTTGATTAATTAAACGTTATTTTTAGAATCAATATTAAAAATCAAATAAATTTTTGGAAACCAATTAATTAAAGAATTTTATTTAAAATCAAAAGTTAATAACAGAGAAGTAGAAAATTAAACGTATTTTTATCACTGCCCGGGATATACAAGGTGGCCAGAAATAAAACACCCCTACTCTGACCTCCATGGATATCGAACTACTCAGTGTAAAGGCTCAAAATTTTGTACACATACTATTCAAAATATGGGGAAACGGATTTCACGAAAAAAAAAATTAGTTCCTGAAATCACCGATAGGTGGCGCTGCACAACTGGAACTATGATCAAAAGACACAAATAATAATAAAAATTAAAATGTTTATGCGGAATGGAATGCTTTCATGCTTCCTTTTTAATTTTTCTGCCCCTTATGGAAAATAAAAATAGTAAAGAAGCTAGAACTCCCGTTGTAACTGCAATTTCATACTGTAACCAGAAAAATTTGCATAAAGCATGGTTAGAAGCCATGTTAAAAGGTGGGGAATGTCATTCTTATTAGTGATGGCTGTCACGCTGCCAGAACGCGCTTTGCTTGTGAAGTTGTTTTACGAGAATAAAGGAAATGCTCCAGCAGCACTTCGAGAGTTTCGCCGACTTAAGGATTTGCGTAAGGGACCATTGCTTCCACAAGCTCTCAGGAGAATGATCGCTCGATTCGAGGAAACTGGACATCTTGGAGTTCAGCCTGGTCGAGGACGCAAACCGGTTCGTTCAGATGTCGTTGAAGATGTTGCCACCGGTATTGTTGAACAGTCAATGGATAATGTTTTAGGCTGCAGTAGTGCACGTGCAGTGTCACGACACTTGGGTGTTCCCTATAGCACAGTGTGGAACGTACTCAGAAAAATGGTGCATTGTTTCCCGTACAAAATCCGCCCTAATCAACAATTGCTGGCCACAGACAGGGAGATGCGACTGACCTTTGCATTGACATTTCTTGCTAGAGTTGAAGTGGATGCATCGTGGCCGTGGCAGATTCTGTGGAGCGATGAGGCCCATTTCCACCTCAGTGGAACAGTGAACACCCATAACTGTCGCATATGGGACACGACAAACCCCCGTACCTTCCAAGAGATTCCACTCCACTCACCGAAAGTTACAGTCTGGTGTGGATTCACAGCCACATTCATCCTTGGACCGTTCTTTTTCGAAGAGGTTACTTCCAATGGCCTTGAGACATGTACCGTGACGGCCAACAGGTACAAAAGGATGCTCGAAACATTTGTTGTACCCCATTTGCAGCAGCGCCAATGCCTTGACACCATTACTTTTATGCAAGATGGAGCACCTCCACACATTGGACTCCCTGTGCAACAGTTTCTTTGCCAACATTTCACCACTGACAGAATAATCAGTCGCGCGTTTCCGACAACTTGGCCATCTCGTTCACCGGATCTTAATCCGTGTGATTTTTGGCTTTGGGGACACTTAAAAATCCTTGTTTATCGAGAACGTCTGATAACCTTGGCAGATTTGAAAGAGAGTATCAGTCTGCATGTGAGAAGCATCTCAGATGACCAGTTACGATCCGCAGTTGAACAAGCTGTCCACAGACTTCACATTTTACATCTTCAGGAAGGGAACCATATTGAGCAGCATTCCCTGCATCGATAACGTCCTTGTTTCATGTATGCTTGGTACTTTCAAATAAAATGTGTTTAAAACGTGTTTTTGTGTCTTTTCAGCATACGTCCAGTGGTACAGCGCCACCTATCGGTGATTTCTGGAACTAAATTTTTTTTTTTCGTGAAATCCGTTTCCCCATTTTTTGAATAGTATGTCCACAAATTTTCAAGCCTTTACACTGAGTAGTTCGATATCCAGGGAGGTCAGAGTAGGGGTGTTTTATTTCTGGCCACCCGGTATACATTTTACTCAGCTAAAGTGTGCTGATTGGAAATAAGTTGTTTCTTAGGCACAAACCATAATTAAAATAGTTTTAAAAAAATTGCAATAAATGGAAGTCAAAAAAAATTTTAAATCATTTTTTGGACAAAGCCCAATCATTTAATGATTACGTTATAAAAAAATTGCAGTCAAGTTCAAGTTTATCATTTAAAGTATGTATCATCTTATTACGTACACAAACTATCGAATGTCAAGTCGTCTTTATCGCACGGAAATAAATAAAACATTTTAAATCAGTGAACAATAGGAAATCAGCTTTAATATTTCTTGTTTTAAAAAAAATTCCTGTTCTGAATCATGCTAAATTCCATTTACAATTATATAGTATCTGATATTTTTAAAATATTTATTATACATTCATAAAAACTATATATCATATGAACCTCAAATATATTTACAGACGAGCACATTTACCAACAAATTAGGCATGTTCCTTTACCGCATATAAAAATAGAATGACTAAAAAAAGAATACTCATTCACTTTTAAAAAATATCAACACCTAAAACACGTTTGTTACAATTTTACAAACAGAAAGTAGACCACCAACAGAAAGCAAATTAATACGTTTAAAGCCTGCGAGTTCTAAACAATAAGAACAAATGGACTGGGCTGCCATTTCGACCTTGTTTCGAGAACTCGACACAACACGCAGGTGAGGACGGAATCAATAACCGGAAAATACTCTTCCGCTTACGCACGGCGAGACGAGAAGTGGGATGGGGGTGGGGGAGAAAAGGGATGAGCGAAGGCGAGAGGCATGCCGTGGAACTTTTCTTGGCTCGCTGCCACCGGCTGATAACTGGGACTCTTCGCATTCGAAGAGGAAGGGGTGCGGAGAGGGAATTTCTCAATTAGCTGTTATCGAAAACCAGTTACATTGCTGATCGCTGCTTTTAGTTATCGACTTCGCAATGCGTTCGAGTGTAAGTAGAAGAAAAAAAAAAGTGAATACTGAGATTGTAAGATGGAAGATAGGATTTAAAAAAATGTCTGTTAGATAATTTACGGTACCTCCTCCCCCTCTAATGATATATGTCGATAATAAACAGCGGTACCAAAGTCCATAAATAGTTAACTGAGTTCAGTGAGCATGTATACTTGGTGGGGAAAGAGTGAAAAGAAAATATATGAAAGATGGTGGAAAAGTTCAAGGAAATTAGTTGAAAGGATTTAAAGTTTTATACTGAAATAAAGGCAGTTCTAACGTACAATGTCGACAAACTTTCATAACGAAAGTGAAATGTAGCATTATATTCCTAATAATGAATCCATTATATAAGAGAAAAAATACGTAAATTCGAAAGAAATTATTTTCTTTGTACTGAAAAGAATCGAATTAAAACAAATTATTGTAAAAGTATCTAAGCTTTAATTTATTTTATTCCCAACTAAGGGAGTAAGAATTATTTGATTCGCGAAACAATAGTTTCATACATTGAATTTCAAGCAAACATTACAGAATATTCAGACATAACACAGGCATAAAACGATAACAACAAAAAAAGCAATATTATATATATATATATATATATATATATATATATATTTATATATATATATACATAAAAATAAATATATATCGGAAAATAAAATAAGCGTTTAATTGAAAAATAAAATAAAAATATTAAAACAAAATACGCTAAGGATTTTTAAACCATTGCAGAATTACATCCTACCGCAAAAAATATAGACTCAGATTAAAAACCTCAAATTAGAATAATTTTCATGTATTTTCAGAAATATTCAAATATATTTTATAATCAGTTTATTTGATTTGATTATCAAAAATATAGGAAAATAAATAAAAGAGGCGTACATTTTACGAAAATAATTATAATTGTTTGTTTTATAAATATAAATATCGTCTGACTTATTACACCGTATTATTAGTTAAATATTTTTTTTTATCAGCAGCTGATTATTTATTTACATTTCTTGAGAGTATTTAATGCCTAATTTTTTTTTAACTTTAAATAACTAGAAAAAAAACATCTTGTTTTTGACTAACAAATAGGCATTTGTAAAATTCTACAACGGCTCAAAGGCAAAGAGATTTCAATAGAAAAGATTCTTAAAGTTTTGAATTTAAAAATTAAAGTAATCATCAGAAAGATAATCCAAGATTTAAAAGATATCTTTAAAAATGTTTACAGAAGTTAGCGAAAGGGGGGCAGGTGGTTTAGAGAGAAAACATCTACGACGAAAAATAACATCTATGAGCAGTGACAGGCTGTTTTTAAGTATTACATCTACAAAAAATATGTCATTGCGACAAATTGAATCCAAATTTTGAGGTGAGAAAAAAAATACCATTCCCAGAAGAATACTGTAATAAAAATGAAAAACTTTCAAGAAAATGTTTTATAAAAAAATATGCCAAAAATAGGGATGTTAAACTGGGCAAAGAAAAGATGTCTTATGGTGATAAATGACTGTCAACAAAGTTTTAGTGACGAAAAAAAGTGAAAACTGGATGGACCAGATGGATATAAATTTTACTGAATTGATTTAGGAAAAGAACCCCTTTTTTTTTTCTTTTTTTTTTAAGTAAGCAACAAGGAGGAGGGTCGGTAATTGTTTAGGGTGGCTTTGGATTTAATGGACTAACGTTTTTTGGCCATTTATAGCAAAATGAATTCACAAGACTATCAAAAAATATTTAAGGACCATTTTATTCCAATACAGGAATTATTGGAAGGATTAATCAGTGTATTTCAATAAGACAGAGAGCTTACTCATGTATCTAACTCAACAAATATGCGGTTCAACGTGAATAATATCAATGTCATGAACTTGTCATCGCTTAGTCCGGATTTATATCCAGTGGAGAATATATAGGGATATCTAATGAAAAACAAATATAAAAATGAACGAAAGACATTAAAGCAGCGATAGAACAAGAACAGTATGAACTATCCCCAGGGGGTAATGCAAAACTTGCAATTCTTGATGAAAAATCAGGTATTTGAAGATATAAAAATTTAAAGAAACACGATTTATTACTAACATTTGCAACAATGCTCCTAAATATAATCCATAAAACAAATACTGTCTATAATTATGGGACACCTATTTTTTTTATTTTTCTAAAAAACTCAACATTTGTAGATTTTTTCTTAAAAAATTTAACTTAACGCATTTCATAAAGTTTTTATAATTAATTATAATTAAAAAATCCCATCTAAATCCAATTTCTACTGTAAATTGTATTTTATGTTTTAGTCTGTATTTTTGGGATTAATTAAATTCACCTCAAGTTAAATTAATCTCAAGAATAATAAAATTTCAATTCCAAAAAGTTGAAATCTGCGTTTCCACAAAAATGTGACAAGACTCAAAATTAAATGTGTGTGGGGTTTTTTTTAACTCCGTCATCATGCTTGTTTTTTTAAAATATTTATATTAAAAACTGAAGCTGATCTATACAACCTTATATGAAATTTTGTAATATTTAGAATAAATCAAAATTGTCTCCTAAAATAAAATCACACAATTTTTTCCCCACATTTCGCTTCTCAATATCATGAATCAGAATAAAAATAAAAGAACAGGACCGAAATCGGGTCATGGTTTTACATGTATTTCATTATTCACAGACTACCGTCCTTAACACATAAACAGAAACCGTGATGCTCAAATGAAAGTTTCATGATGTACATGTAAGAGATATTATACCTCGGCAACTAAATGACCGATGACATGTGTATTAAAGAAGCAGATACTTACATTAGTTTTCCTTCAATACAATAACCAGATAATAATTAAAAGAGTGTAATCCAATATATGATCTGCATAGGATCAGGATAACAACTTACCTAGAAAAAGAAATATATAAATAAGTGAAAATGCATATAACATATTAAAGAAAAATGCAAATAAATCAGAAATCGAAAACCTCAACTCTCAATTACAAATAATTTAAATACTTTATGCACTTGTATTATTTTCCCCCAAAACGTTCTGAATTATTTCAATTTATTATTTTCAAACCAAGTGCAAAATTAAAGAACACGTCTATGTTAGTAATTCATTTCATTTATAAAATTAGAGATGATTGATGATAATTGATGAAGACTCAAAATTAAAAGATTTCAAAAATATTTAAGTTGAAGATACATGAATATATTTTGGAAAAAAAACAACAAAGAAAAAAGTAATTAAAAAATCAATATCACGATTAACAATTCTCAAAAGTAGCATTTGATTGCATTTTATTATTTCATCGTAACTTTGTAGGCAGCACATAAACTTTCTTATTTAAACACTGACAATTCTTTTTCATGGCATTAGGTTTTGAACATTTCAAAGAAATACCTGTATTACAAACATCAACAATATAGTTGAGATTTGTTCTTCCATTTGAGAAAATCTATGAAATTTGATATTTAACAAGTGAGGATAAAATATAAATGGGGAAAAATTTTCATCATATGTAGGAATAATGGCATTGCTTGAATATTAAAAAATATGAAATGATGAATTGCTATAAAAGAAACGCAATTCCAAATTCTTCTAAGATCAGCCGAAATTAAGAGAAATGCTTACATATAATATTTTTTTTTAAAAAAAAAAGAAGTCGAAGGTAAGCATTTTTAAACGAGCTTTCTCTGTTTTCGAGTGTTTGGGAAAAGAGAAATATTTTCAATCATGCACTGAATGAAAACATTAGGTATATCGTAATATATTTCAGACAAAATAGTAATTAAAATTATAATAGATTAATATAATCAATTTAATGTATTACATTAACTAATAATTTCTTTCATCTAAAAAAAACACCCTCCGATGGGCACCAGAAAAATTTTGAATTTTATAAATAATATCAGCTATAAATTTGTTGTGTAAAAGTTATTCTAATATTTATCTCTTCCAATGCAGTTTCCCCCTACAATTTAGAGCATTAATTCTACCACTAACCGCATTACACTGTAGAGGGGGGGGGATGGTTCACCAAGAAAAAAAATCACTCAAAACAAACTCTCGAACACACGCCAGCTTTAACAGCCCCGAGACGTGAACAAGATGAAGAGATAACAGAATAATTGAGAATGAAGCAGAAGAAACTCCGCTTTCTATCAAACGATGCAATGATGATGGAGTGCTTATTACGCTAATTAGTAGAGCAGCAGCACTTGCGTAACGCTGGGGGGAAGGGGTCATCCGCAAATTGCAGACAGGTCGCCTGATTCAATTACCGATCCTAAAGGGGGAGAGGAAGTTATACGGTATAATTGGATCGGTTGAAAAGAAACTTTTTTCACGGTCACAAAGACTGAACGATTCCAGGTGATTTATTTGATAAAGAATATTTTATTGAATGGTGGGATGGTAAGGGAAAATAAAAACTAAGTTAATTACTGGTTACATATATATATTGTCGCATATAATTATGTTAAGATTATGTACAAGACGCCACTAGTTGAAAACTCGTATGACTTTCTGTTTTGAAACTTTCTGTTTCATTCTACAAACAAAACCTCATTTCTAAGAAATGGGATATTTTATTCTCCATTTTTCTTCAAACGTTTTAAGTAAAATGACAAACACTGATAAAAATATTTCTCTTAAACAACAAATCTTCCACAATTATTCATTTCAAAATAAATATCGACTTTATAAATAAAAAAGACTGTTACATTTACAATCTAATTTTTTACAAAAAACAGACATGTAATAAAATAGCAAAAAAATCCGGTATTAAAATGAAAGAAATAGCTGAAATGCAAACCGTAGTTACATTCAAATTTAATAAAATTTCATCATGTTTGAAAACCATTATTCTTTTCCTTTAATTTTTCATAAAAATGGCGAAATGAAGGAAAAACATCGGTACATCATTAAAGGATAATTTTCACTGAAAACCACCTGCCTCCTCCTCACCTTCTAAAAACTATATTAAGAATATTAAGAATTTTCAAAAATTATTTATTCTTCAAGTTAATTTTATGTTACATAAATATAAAATTATTTAATATATCTTAATCGAATTCAAGTGGGAAAAAAAGACAGGAGAAAAGTTAAAATTACGAAATTAATGATGGGAAAAATATCAGAGCGCACTCTATTGGGCATCATATTAAAATACACCAAATAATTAATATGTAAATTTAATAAATGGACATATGTATAACAAGTTTTCCAACCCCCCTTCAGCCTAAAGTAGAATCTGCCGTTATGTAAGTTGCCAAAGCTGCGCATGCGCTAGCTACTTAACGTTTACGTCACATGTTTTATATAAGATTCACGTTACGTCACATGTTTTATATAAGGAGACCTTCCGATGCTGTTGCTGACCTTTCTTCCTGATCTTAATTAATCGTTTTACAGTAATGTCTTCTTGTGTGCGTTGCTATATAAATAAATGCTTTTGATGTTTTGCAATATTCGATGCTTAAATCACCAACACTTGTTAAATTTAAATTCACGAAATTAAATTAAATTTCTATATCCGACATTATCTTTACTAAATTTTTGAGTTTCATCCGATGAACCGAATCTGTCCAGATCTGAACCGGTTCATTCAGATTCATTCATTGGCATTCTTCCTTTGCTGTATGAGGTTCAATAGAACAGCAAAGTAATCAAAAACTAAACTCTTTTTTAAAAAAGCTTCAAATAAATGAATTTAGTTAAAATTTCAAGAACAAGGTTTCGAGAACAAAACCCCTCAGGCGGCAACGAAATAAAAAAAAAATCATCTAAAGAAAAATCATCCCCCATCTTGAGACTCATCTATTGAGCGGCAACCTTGATTTGCAGGTAATCACGGCCGGAATAGCCATTGACACTTACTTCAAAAGCAGAGAGGCTTGCGTCATTCCCAGGCGATTACCAGAAACGCTTCACAATGCGTGCGCGGATAATGGGTATCATTTTACGAGCGTATAAAAGGGCCTCACGTTTTCGTGCCTCCGCCGTTTCATTACCCTGTTTGTTTATGCTTAAAACAAAACGGCCTTACGTCGATCGTCTTCATACCCCGAACGATTCGACAGCCGGTGGTTCAATTAGTCGCCGCTCATTATTCCGCCGGCCGATCATTAGGGCCCCGATGCCCTGCGCAATCACAAAAGAGAGAATCCCGTTCATTTGCATGAGTTCATCTCGCATGCGGACCACGTCCCGGACCCACTCGATCCTTCCCGAACACACTCTGTGCGTGTGAGGCGGTGCGAGACTGATAAGATTTTCTCGTGCACCGGCCGAATGCGAAATGAACTCGGCATGCCCGCGGTGTGGTCTGGGAATTGAGTCGGTCTGGTGGTGGGAGACAGGCGACAACTAGGTGCGATATCTACCTTCCGACAGATATTTCATGAATATGATATCTATATATCTAATATAGCGGTCATTTATTTTCATGCGCAGTTATTGTGATTGCCCCTTCGTAGGTGATAAGAACCTTCGCACCTATTATTCCAAGATGGGCATGGATTGGTGTAATGTAAAAAAGTTCATTTCGTAATATCCCATTGGTTTAATAAATTTTTTTCCCAAATTTATGATAAAAACCTTCAACCTAATGTTGAACACTTTCTTACACAGGGCCAATTACAATCAATATTACCAAATTTTATATCGTTAAAAATTATGGGGAAGTTTCTTTAAATAATTTAAGCATTCTTTTTAAACGTGCAATGATAGAAAAACAAACCCAATAAAAAAAGGTTTATTCGTATTTATTTTCAAATTAAACTTTTAAGAATTATACTTTCAAGTATTAAAAAAGCAGCA
>JAOUZG010041912.1:756607-769108 GCA_026289955.1 Argiope argentata
TATAAAATTCAAGACTGCCACTAGGCGATAAAACAGCAGCGGCATAATAAATGCCTCCTCGTTTCCGAGGCAAAATATCGCAGAGAGACGGGTCTTAAACCATTCTCCCAAGATATACTTAATTACGAGGCATGACACGAAAATAATTAATTCTCGAAAATTCACTTTATTAGAAACGGCCCATTTTTAAGAGAGCGGGAGATTTATTTTATTCCCTTCAACACCTACTTGAGGAGGGACGGGAAATTTTAACGATGAGAATTCCCATTTATCAATTCGAATGAGTGTCTTTTTAATCACCAGTAATCAAACTTTGGAGAAGGCAATAGGCGAAATGGTGTAAACGTAAAATATTTTTATACGAATACTAAATTCTTTGGTGACTAACTGATTCACTGGGACATTGGTTGTATCAACTGTCAACCAATCAATTAAACAAAATTCATGTTCGTGATTCCTTATCAAACTATTTTTAAAAATCACATTATAATCGACAGTAAAATCGCGTTATTTTGATAGTGCCACATATGCACTGTTTATTGTGTACATAAACCTTCCTATTGAAAGCAGTCACAAGCTACCATATGGTAATTGAAACTTAACTTGCAGGGTTTGTTTAATTTTCATGGCACTGTAGCTTTTCTTTTTTATTCGCCATGTAAAATAATGCGGATACTGAACAAACCCCGTTTTCCTCAGCTCTAAACAGGGGAAGGAAGACACGGGATCATTTATCTTATAAAACAATGAAAATGGTTTAAATCCAAAACAAAACCAAATCTGTTGTTGATAATCAAACAACACATTTAATTGCCAAAATTCATAAAATTACCACAACTATTAAATTATAATTTTTAAGGATACAATTTTTTTTAAACTTTGAAACGACGTGAAATTGATTTTCGTGTAATTACATGTCTCAGCTACAGCGAAAGGACATCAATAATTATCTCAGTCTTTTACTAAAATTCTGATTAAATTTTAAAAAAATCTGAGGTAGACTTATTTATTTGTCAAATGGTTTATAAAGTAGAAAGCTAACACACACACACAAACAAAAAAAATATTCATTTTTATTAGTAATAGGTTAACAACATTCTTAATATGTTTGAGAATGCCAAATTTTCTGTCACTGAATGGCTAGGAACTTATCCCGCATTAATTTACGAACAACTTTCAAGCCGGCGTCCTGGTATAGAGGTAGCGCATCTTCCCCGTAATCTGGGCGTCCAGGGTTCGAATCCCGGCTGGGCATGGTTGCTCCTCTGTGTTCTATCTATAAGGTGTGTGTATGTAAACCCTTGTAAAAAATGGCTATGCAAGCGATTGTGATGAGTGAGTAGCAAAAGTCGTACTCTTGGCCCTAGTTGGCGCTACTACAAAATCAAGAGACGCTGATCATGTTTAAATCGCAGACTATTTTATCGAGCTTGTTCATGGCAAGTGCCATAATATGTTTGAGAATTGCTAGGAACTTGTTCATGGCAAGTGCCAAAAGAAACAACAACATTCAATTCTAAGAATAAAAAAAAGACCTATTTAATTATAAAATAATAGATTTAATTAAATTTAAAATTAAATGCATTTCATTTCAACTTTAGATGCCATCTATACTGTTTGCCACAAATACATTTGAGTTCTATTTTTGAACACCTCGGGAAAAGAAGATCTTACTATCAAGCCAGTGCATAGTGAAATCAATACTTTTAAATACTGTCGATAAAATGTTTTTAAATGCCACAGTAAAAAGGTTAACATCTTAGCGATAAGGAGAGTAGCAATACATAACTTTCACTTTCATCGTAATTCTAGGTTTTATCAAAAAGGGCGAAAATTTATCACAAGAACGTACATAATATAAAAGAGTCCAAATGTCTTATCATACATCTATTGATAATGATAAGAGAAAATTAATGTAGAACAAAAAATTTATCTATTGTATTTATATCTGTATCGCCAAACGAACAGTACGATATAAATGATTAAGTACTTTTATGCAAAGTTATTACAATGTAATATGTGAAACCAGCTTTTGGCTAGTGTTAGCTCAATTGCAGCGCCAGCCACCCTGATGTGGCAAACGTGGAAACCTCTCAGTTCAGACTGGGATTCCACGCGAGCTGGACCACGGGATAGATGCTCCTCCATAAAAGAGAAAACTAAACACTCCTATCAAGGATTATTCATATTTTCCTTCTATTAAGCGAGGGTGATTTACAGCAAAATTTTATATCTTTAATATTTTGGTTTGCATTAATCAAATCATAATTTACATAAATCCTAGTAAAGTTTTGCAATAAACAGTTTAAAAAAAGAACACGGTTCACTGCATTTATTGAGCTAAAGACAACTTATCCGATTAATTGTATTATAAAAATAAGGAAATTGGTTTTAAATAATTTTCTTACTCATTTAGTGTTATTATCTTAATGTCTGAATTATGAATGCTTTAGTAGAATGGACTTAAATAATTGATTATTGACAGGTTTCATGAAGTATATATATTTCGAGAAATAATACAAACATTATCATGTTTTAGAATAACTTCCAAATTTCGTTTGACAAAAGAAAAGATAAAGTCTTCAACTTCTAATATTCGTAAGCATTTCAAGACGCAAGTCGAAAGTTATTGCACCTATGAATTATCCAATCAAAAGCTCCCATTTCCAAGTTCATGAAAATAATTTACGTAAATGTTAAAAATAGACTTTTCCATTCTAGTTTATCAATGCTAGTTTTTGATTCCGTAACTTTAATATTTACCAATATCTTCTGATCATATAAGGGGGAGGGTCCATTTTACGTCCTTATAATTTTTAAAAAATCATTGTTGTCAGCTTGGTTATTTCATTTCAGCTCCAATTTCTATAGTTTATTATGAATCTATTTTCTTACCAGTCATGGTAATGCCCCGATATATATATATATATATATATATATATATATATATAGTATTTTCATTAAACTCACTATTACAAATGACTTTCCTTTGTAGTGAAAGATGTGTACATTGATTAACCCATTTAAAGATAAATCTTATATAAAAAAGGGAGAAATTATGAGCATGAAATTGCTTTTCCGGCGCTGATTTTCCTTTTAAAAATAACCTTTCATTTTATGTCCATTATAGTCTACGCATTGCAAGAAAAATTTGATGCAAATATTAAAGATTCATAAAATAATTTGGCCAATAAAAAGCTACAAATGTCGTTTTTTTTTTAAATGCAAAAGATAATTCTGTTTAGTTTTATTATATTGTAGTAATGATTTCTAGAATTGAGATTCGTGATTTTGCAAGTGTGTGTGTGTATGCGTGTGCGAGAGAAAAATCCTTCGGTTTCGAATTAAAGTTTCCTTTAATTCGAACACTTACGCAGGAAGGAGTTTAACTAAGGGAATAAAAACTCTTTCAGCTCAAGACATATGGAGTGGGATATGTAATAGGTACACATTAAAAAACAAACGCTGTTAAAAAAGAATCTTTAAAATAAAATTTAATACTAGCTTTTAATTTTAGTTATTTTTTTTTTCTCATAAAAATCAAGTAAAACTTCTAGAAATAAGCTTCTACATTTGAAAAGCGATAGGAAGAATATATTTGAATTTATGAATAAATTATCTATGTGAATTTATGACTAAATATTAGCAGCGGGATTTAACATGAATTTTTAACTTCACTCCAATATTGTTAAATAAAAAAATCAACTATTTTCTAATCTAAATCTCCTGTTTCATCCCCCCTCCATCCAACTATATCATCAATATTTGAAAACTCAAAATGTTATGCTAGTTACAATCAAAGGCATAATATACAATTTCATTTATAAAAATGTCTCCCCCCCCCATGTGGAATACTATTGTAAATTTGGAAGTAAAATGCAAATTTAAAACAATGTGACGTCAAATTTATTGTGCCTTCTTGGAATAAAAAAAATCTGAGAATAAATTTTAGTTACGAAATATAAAAATGAATAAATTTATTTATTATCATGTGAAAAAGAAATTTCGAACAAAAAATATCAAGAATTTTTTTTAAAAAAACAAATATCAAAAAATATATAAAGAAATGGGGTCTCTTTTACTGATAGAATTTATCCATCAATTTGCATAAACGAAAAGAACAGCGGCTATACGCTGAATTTTAAGGACGAATAACTCGCAGCGTTTTTAGGACATCATTTTCATAAAAGAGACGAATTGTATATTATGATTTTATCGCACTTCAAGTATAAAACACGTTGATCCTTTAACAAGCGGAGATTTGTAATCTTTGGGGGTGAGGGGTTTTATACAAAATACTCAAATTTTTTTAATACACTCTGTATACGTGAAAGCGGGGAAAAAGTGGGAACAATGGATAATTTACAAGATATAAAGAAACAGAGATAAAATCTCGGATAAGATTTTCAAGGCAGTTATCAACACAGAAGAATAAAGCCATTGCGATATTAGCAAATAATACAACAAAAACATTCATATTAATATTGATGATAAGCTACATTTATTTTATGTTCAATTATGTAAAATATTATACACGTGAAAGTGAAAGAAAATGGCATTTCTGGAACTTTGAAAACTTCTTCGCGGAAGAGGGGGGGGGACCAACCTCTGAAATTTATGAGAATTCCAGAATAAATGTGTTTTTTTAAGGTAGCCGAAATCCTTTATAATATAAAGTTTTTTTGAATAAAGCGAATCGTTTAATAATGCAGAAAACAAGGATCGATTAATAATTGAACAGTTAAACCCGGTTTAAAAGCATATTTTCCCGCTTCAAACAGCATTTAACAGTTTAAATCGGAAATCTTCCTAGGAGAGGAGAATCCGATAAGATAAGTGCAAAACATATCAGTTCGAGCATTGAGATTTAAATTCCAGAAAAACACAATACGCAAAAGGATCCATAAAAATACCTTAAAAAAGAAATAATAGAAAAAAAAAAAGCTACTGCAGTTGCAGTGAACACTACTCCAGTACCACTACCTCTAGCTTCCAGCCTCTTAGATAAAAACGAACAAGGAGGGAGGGAGAGGGAGGGAAAAAAAGAAAGACTAGAGTAAGGATAAGAGTTGAATTGGAATGAATGGAAATTCCCCATCTTGGAAAGGGGAAAAAAGTGGGGGGAAAGTGTCACCCACCCTCCTCCGCTGCGGAAGAAATAAAAGTGAACGAAGCCACCTGAATAAAAAATAAAATAAAAAAAAAACAATAAAAAAAAAAAGCGGGCGGAGAGGGGGAAGGGGTATGGTATATACCGAATGAAACAAACTTGCTAAGAATAAACTCATTTTTCAAAATCCGACATGTTTTAAGTTGGGAGGTTTGACTTGACTGGTCAAGAGTTCGTGTAAAGTAATTTAGCATAATAAGTACCACTGACAAAGGGGGTTACAAGGGTGAATAAAAGAGTGAGTGGAAAAGAAAGATCCATTCAGTAGTAGGCGTATTTTATTCCCATACTTTAAAAAATTGAATATCCTTGTTCCTTGAATAGACTCCCATGAAGTATAATCGCGGGATCACGAGTTTTGCTATGCCGCGTTTATAAGCAATTTTCAGTTTCAAAATATCAGAAATGCAAGAACACAAATGCATCATTTTTCGAAATTAAGTAAGTTTTGAATAGTGGGCATCCTTCCCCCCCCCTCAAGGCAGGTATGTCAAATCTTGAAAATACAGAATCGTAATACAACCCCGATGAATAAGCAAATAGAAAGAAATCGAGTGTAGTTCTGTTCGTTAATACATTCTAAGACGACCCCATTTCGATGATTCGATCTCATTAAGGAGGGAGATGCGGAACGATTAGTGCATATCCAGTATTCACCTTTAACCTTGGATTTTCCCCCATTAGATACTTTTTAGTTCAATTACTTTTTCACATGAATGTGAGTGTTGTGGTGTTTCTGACAACAATCTATAACTCAAAATTTCGTATTGACATGAGTAGCAAAACGATATATATATATATATTTTTTACGCTTTCATTTATGGTGCGAAATATAGTTTACATATTATTAAATATTGACTAAGAAGCAGAAAAAGGGGAATAAAATATTCCTAAAAAGATTTTATTACCAAATTTTAAGAACAAAATTTTTTTATTTATTCTTTATAATTTAATTTAAATGTCTTTTATATAAAGTAAAAATTATTCTCAAATATTTTACTGTGGATTAATATCTTTTTTCTACCGTATTACTACTTATCTATAAAGTTTACTTTTCAAAAAACCGTGAATCTCCATTGTTAAATGTGAACAACTCCTCCTTTCCTCCCACCCCTATTTTGGCTAATCAAACCCATCCTAACGCATGCGCAAAAGCGAGGAGGATTTAACAATCCGTTGTCAAACAGTAGGTTGATAAAACTTTTTTTATAATGAGGTGAGGTTGTAATAATAAGAAAATAATCTCAAATGCAAAAATTATTAAGGAACTGTTAACTCATACTGATTTTGTAAGTTTAATTCGATTTATTTCCATACAAAACAACTTGTATATCTTATACAGCGACCTCACTGAACGTACTGTCACAGCTCAATACATTTCAATTAAAAGCACAGTAAAACCGAAGAAGTACGTACTACTGCGAACACAGTGAACTTTTTTCCATATCCACTGAAAAAAAGTGCATGTTCTCGGTTTATGATTATATTGCTTCATATATATTTAAATTGTATTTAAAACTTATTGATTCGATTCGGAATACACCAATTTCTAAAAGACATACGAGTTGAAGGTTATTAATAACTGTGGTGTTAATAACAGGTGAAATAACTATTTGTTAGCATTAAGAGAGGTATTTGAAACTATTACTGAAAAACTCGCTGTGCTGATTTATAAATAATTTAAAGAAATCTTCAGAAAAAACATGAAGAAATATCAGACGATGGTACTGTTTATTTCGCTTTTTATAACGTTTTGTTCATTTCGAAACTAAATGCATTCAATGTGATCGGCGACGTGTTCCAAAAACGGCCATTTACATAAAATTATACGCATGAAGGTGAAATGTAATGTTCCTTTATGACACAATCATGTAATATGGGATTAAAACCGATTCAATTCCAAATTTAATTTAAGATTTTTATATTTCAAACATAATATCGATGGATTTTAATTCATATAAACCTTTGCAAACTAAACAATGAAAAATAAAAACCCTTGTCACGGAGCAATAAACATTTTAAAAAGTATTCATTTCATGGTTTAGCCTATTATGAGAGTAAACAGATCGATAAACAAAATTCACAGTTATATAACTGTTATTAAATAAAAGTAAATCAACGATACTTAACTCATTTGAATCTCCGTATAATTACTTATGTTTAAAATAATTAGCCCAATCAAAGAATTAATCCTCCAGCTCCAACCTTAAGTCTAATTGCATCGATTTTTATTTTGCATGAAAGAGTATTAGCGGTGCAAAAAAGAGTAACAGACATTTCATCAATAGTCATCTACAAAAGACATTCTCCATTTTCGAGAAAAATATCAAAAGCAGTATCTTGCTGAGCATTTTTTTTTTTGGGGGGGGGGGGTCTTGAGCAGAATAACTCTCTTCAAAGCCACAGCACCAGTTTTGACTTTTATTTTACATGAATTTTATAATTCCGACATATGTCATCACTGATCGCCATCACTTTGAGTATTTCCAGTTTGGAGATGTATTGAAGAATAAAACTTTGGGAGATGTTCCAAAATTTTACAAATATAGTAATTAATTTTATTCTCAAATTAATTTCCTCATTTCAAAAACATAGCTAATCAATGAAATCACAATGCCTTTTAATTAATGTGGAAGCACGTTTAATGCAAAACAAAACCTCCTTTCGTTTTGAAACAATATAATTAATCGTGGCAGACTGATAAAACTCAATTAACGATATTAATTATGAGCAAATAATTAAGTCACCGAAAGTGACTTCAACTAATTAATAAATTCTCAACTTTATGTCCCAAATATAAGGAGGTTCTAATACCGAGTTAAATATGATATTGTGGTGGGATGTAGATTATGTGGTGTCCGTGCATGGAAGCAACGAGACGAATGTTGTTAGAAACATTTCCTTTTTAATCATCATACTCACACACTATGTACAAACACGCAAAGACAACACGTAACACAAAGACATTCCAGTACACAGCTGCCTAGGACGGAGTTACATCTCTCCCTGCTACCAGCGCAAAGCATTATGGGATGGCGCGCGTGATGACGTAATCACGCACTGCCATCTAGTAACCAAAAGGGAAGTTAACTAATATCCAAAAGAGAAGGCGAGAATAATGCAACTGCTACAATATGCAATAAATAATAAATATTTAAACCCCGAAACAAAATTACACACAACTAATATCTACATTTTAAAGCTAAAAATAGTAATCACACAAATAGAAATAATTGCTGACATAGAAGGGAAGATGATTGCTTGGACAATTACTCATTAAACAATTAAATGTTTTAAGCTGTTCAATTTAAAATTTGTGATTGTCTAAATTTCGCATTGAGCGGGGCCGAATGGCAACATCAGTTTGTTGATATTTGTTTCGCTATTTATATTTGATATCGCAAAAGAAATGTTCTGATTATATAATATTAATTAAATGTCTATTATGTCAACTGCGCCTTAACATAATCCTCATACAATATTACCACCACTCATAAATATAACAAAAAAATTACTTACATTTCAAATGATAGTTTCTCGAACTTCTTACGAAATAAACGTATAATCCATAAACGCACAAAGAAAGATTGACAGAACACAAGAACTTACCTAAAAAAAGAAATACCAAATTATAACAAAATTATTACATGAGAAATATAATCACAAGATCAAAAAACATATATACGTTATGTTCGAAAACGAACGAAGTCCATAAAAGCCTAGGGGATTTTCGTGGTAAATAATAATAATAATAAAAAAGAAGCCGGAATTATGTGATGGTGAATACCACGAGATATAAATTTTTATTTCTTTTCTCGCTGTAAAGCTATTAAATCCACTTTCCCCCCTCTTTGCTTTATGATCTCTCATTTCTAAATATAACTGCGGAGGAACGGTTTATTGTTCCGCTCGCGTTCTGTGTATTAAAAGGGCTTAAGATAAGATTACCGCGCAAGAAAAATGCATCTCAGAATTAAGAATTCCGCTCACAGCAAGAATGAAATATAATGGCGGTAAAGTTTGATAAAATGCGATGTCGAATTTTCCTCAAGCCGATTCCGCATTTTTGAACTATTTTTTTCTCTCAATAAAAAAATTTGGAGATATCCTTAGATGTGATTAAAATGTTTGTGATTATCTCCAAATATGGTTCTTTTCAGTATTCTGAGACGACCACTTTTCAATGGTTTTATCTCAATAAGAGATGACACACGGAAAGATATGCGCCATTTCCGAAATTTACTTCATTGTTATATGTAAACATCCCTTCCTTTCCTCTCATTCTTATTTTGCCGAATTAAACCGAACTAAGCGCATGCGCAAAAGCCCGCAATGATTTTTGAGTCCGTTGGCAAACAATACTTTTGAATAAATACACGTTTTTAGCTACATGTAAATTAATAATTACATTGCCGATAAAAAATTTTGAAACCTAAAATCCATTTCCCATGCTGATTGAGGAAACAGAGCTAAACAAATTCTTTGTACTTATTTTTATTTACGGATATTTAAACTATTTTAGGCTTATTAGCGGATGACGCTAGGCCCGAACTCTCAATCTTATGGCTAGTAGTCCAGTAACATATCCGTTGGGCCAAAAGTGCACTTCTGTCCGAGAGATGTTGGCTGGCTTATATGGTTAGCATTCACCACACTATTATAAATATAGATTCCAGATTATATTTAATTATTGAAACAACGGTATGATTAACAAATATTTGACCTTCTAAGATAACAAATAAAAAGCAGGGGTGGGTTACATCTTCAATCGCATTCTAATTCAAGCATTTTTTTTGTGCCATTATAATTTTCTGTTACATACATGCAAGGTATGCTGAAGAGGGCAATTCAACTTAGCATTTAAAAGTTTAGAACAAAATTAAATATAAAAGTGATATATAATCAATATATTATCTATGAAATCTTGTATAACTAAACGTAACAAACATTTTTAATTTTCATGAAAAAAATTGTGCATGTCTTCGATCTATTATGCTCATGTCTTCAACTCAGAAATATTGAATATGGCCAGCTCAACTAAACCAGATTCAAAAGTAAGAATATGTGGTAATGAATTCGATTCGATGAAATGAAATATATCATTTTCACCTTCTTTAAAGCAATAAGTCCTAAATGAAGAACCACAAAGCAAGCGCCAATAAGCAATCTGCCACATCAAAATCGGCAGAATTTTTTTAAAAGAAGAATTTTATTTGTTCATAAAAACTGAATATTAGTATCAATAATCAAATATACCATAATTAATACTTCATAAGAGAAAAACAAGAATAATTCTTCTGATTCAAAAGTATTAAATACAACTTTATTTTATCTGTAGAGCTCTGTATTTCCTAATCGCCGTTTACCCATCCTCTCTCCTTTATTCTGAAGAAGCATGATGCCAAAAATATCTTAAAACGGAGCAAAATTTTATCCAAAAAGTTATTATATTCTATTTGAAATCCCATCATTACTTCACAAGATAATAACCTCATTAAAGAAGAAATAAAAGCAATTTATATCAGTGAAAGGTTACGAATACCCCTCTGTCCCCCCCTCCATTAAATCAATTTGAAATAACCCATGAAGGGGATGGTAGAAAAGCGACCGACCGATATTTCTCTATCTGTCCACAAAAAGGAAAGAGCCCTATAATTCGGTCAATTTGCCATCTGCAACGGGCAGGTGTGTGTGAACACTATTAAACGTGTGTTAATTCGAATCTCTGTTTCTGTAATGACACTCGAGCGAGAGAACAGGTGGGACAGAGGGGGAGAAGGTCGGACGTTAGCTTCCGTCTCTCCTCACCTGCTACCGGTGAGGGGAGGCACCTGCACAGAGATTATGGAGGGCGGAGAAGGGAAGGTGTGAAAAGGAAGGAAGAACAAAAACTACCCCGATAACTCAAGGACAAAAAAGAAGTCGTTTTTTTCCCTCGCCAAATATAGGAAGGAATGATAAAAATTACTGATGCCCAAAGAAAGAATGAAACGAAATAATTACACTGTTCAAAAGCTATCAATTAGTGAAATGAACTAACTTTATATAGTGCAAAAAAAGAGAGCATTTAGTCTTATAAAAAATTAAAAAAATATTTAAAATTGTGATATCAGTACAAAATAAGATTACAAATAAGATCAGTGCAAAATAAGAATTAATTCAAATTTTCCTCATTAGATAAATGGATAGAAAAGATTTATTTAAAAGAAATTATCTCCAAATATATTTATGAAAATAAAAGAACTAGTGTATTTATTGTTTTAAATGTAATAATATGTATAGTAAAAAATATCATACATTAATCATTAACAATGGGACATAAATACCAAAAGGCAAGATGAAATACAATTTTCCCTTTGAACAAAATCTAAATTAACATTTCAAGATTTATTAATATGGTGTTGATAATCAACTATAAGTGATCAAATAAAAATAAAAATTAGTAAATGTATTCTTGGTTCTAAAAAAAATTTATTTCTATACCTGAAAAAAATAATAATATGCAGACGTCCAATATTTGTGCAACGAATTATTGCATATTGATTTTTCCTGTTACAGATTTAAAAAATAAAATTAAAGCATTCGATGCAATTATTTTAGCTGTATAATAATGGTATGTTTATTACATAAAAACAGTGAAGCTCCGATGGAACTTTTAGATTATTACATCCCTTACACACAACAGTACATAATATAGAACTTATAAAACTAATATTTTAAATATTAAATTGTTTCTTTTATCAGCATTTCTCTTGAATTAATAATCATTTCAATACATCTCTCTTTTTTTCAACGTGAATGGGTTCGACAGCCTGAAATATTATTTCTGAAACTATAGTGTGTTAAAAACAATTTTATATTTGGAATCAGGCATTACAAGAAGATAAAAACAAACACAACTTGTTTTTAAAAATTGGGAATAAAAAGTTCAATTTCAGACTATAAAAAAATCGTTTGCATTGATTCTTTTCTTCACGAGTCATTTCCAAACACGTGCATAGAATAATTCAAATTCTAATTTCTCTGAGTGGGCGGGCTGAATAAAAAATAAATAAAAGGCAGTAAAATAATAAAACGATAGTCGCTCTCTTTCTAAATTTATCTTGAGATATATTGGAAAACAATCAAGTAATAGACTGAAAGGTACAGAACAATAAATTGAAAAATATCAGCGGACAGTACAATAAAAATAAGGCTTAAAATAAAAATGTATTCATAAAATAATCTATTTGCTTTTAAAGCACATTAATACCACAACCGTTGTTTAAAAACCGTAAACAATTAAAAAAAGGCATTCTTATAATCAATAATGAATTGTTTATAGTTACATA
>JAOUZG010041912.1:779108-877659 GCA_026289955.1 Argiope argentata
ATTTTTAATAATTACGCCATGGCATTATAGTCAGTAATTGAAATTCAAATTTATTTTGTCTTTTATTGTTATTTTTCTTACTTTGTTTACTTTCGTTGGTTTTGCCGCATTAGAGAATAAAGAAAAAATGTATAAAAAGACTACATAAAAATCATTGACTACTTTTAATTATTTTTCATAAATTTAGAAAATCGGGGAAAAAATGAAAAAAAAAAAAACTATCAGAATCAAAAAAAAAAAAAAAAAATCTTGAATGAAACAATGACAGCAAATTTTTAGCTCACAAATAGTATATTTATGGTTCATACCAGAATTCAGAACACCCCCCCCCCAAAAAAAAAAGATATATATCAGAAAATATAGTCCTGAAATAAATCAACTTTTCAAATAATATTAGATAAATCTATGCAATACATTTATCTTTGTAACAGTAGATAATGATACTACTTAATAAATGTATTCAATAAATTATGGATCCTCTTTAAAATTCTTTAATTATGGATTTCCTTAAGAGAGAAAATTCCTTTAAACAAACTGGAAAACAAAGATTTCTTAATCATCCTCTAAGATACTGTTTTTAAATTCTTTTCAATCCTAGTACAAAATGATAAATTATTATATAATGACGCAGCCATAGATAATGATTTTATATCGCAAACTTCAGTATTTATCGCAAAATAAACAATACTAATGGAAATAAATAAGGTGAAGGCATAATACAAACAGGTTCATTTCCACGTCTAAAATATATTTTTGAAAAATTTCGAAGTTTTTAAGTAGATGCCAAAAGGCTGCATTAGCCATTAAAGGCTAAAAATTTATCGAATGCATTTTAAATATGATTGAAGAAATTATCGTCTGCAATTACCTGTCTTTCAATTTAATGCTGAGAATAGTTATTTATGATAAAAATTAAGAATATATTAGTTGGGTGTTCTATCATACTGGTAAAAAATATCATTTACTTTTCTTAATTCATTTCCGTGTTAAGATCTCAATTCAGCAGATTTTTAAATATTTCAATTATAACTATTGATTGAGATGAAAGCGAATATATTTTTTACCGAATTCACTGCACGCCGTTCGTTTAAAAAGCCGTTCGCTACATTTAACAAAGACTCTGTGTCAAAGAGTTTCATTTTAGAAATGCACCTAAATAAAATTTATTGCATAAAATACGAAAAATGGAATTCAAAATTTGGAGAGTATCATATGATAAGCTTTATCAAAATACCTGATATCGGGTTAGAAAATAAAATGATCATTATATTAAATTCAATTGTATATTTTCATTGGATAGCAGAATATTAATCAAATCTTTCCAATAGTATTTAATCACACTTAAAGAATAAATCTACTACTCAAGCAACAAACATCTGAAAATTTTTAAATAAATAAGGAGTTTCCGCTTTTATGTACACTTTCATTAATTTTGTCTACTGTTAAAGGTTAAACGAAACTAACACAAATATTTATCCTAAAAATAAGAAACAAATGCAGCTTTCGTTTTATCTATTTTTTAAGCTAGTTATTGTTACATAATGTTACAAGTAAAATGTTTGGTCTTTTATTTTTATTTAATCAGTTTTCTATAAGCTATTAAACCTCAATGCATGAACATTAAAATAATTTCATTAAAAAAAAAGAGAAGTAAACAGAATTTTTATTTTTATTAGTACTTTTTTTCTCTAAAAAAACTGACAATATAAATTGTATAGTTATAAAAAATCAAAGTGAATGGTTGAAAAATCACTTTTTAGAACTTAATTTCAAATCAATTGCAGATATCATATAACTTTTAACATAAAAGTCGTTCGTCGTAATAGACACTAATTCAATTTATTTTTCTTATCCTTAAAGAAGAAAGAAGTTATTGAGAAATGGAAATTTCCACCCACCACCACCTTTTTCGTCCATTTTGAGCCTCCTCAAAGAACTAAACCGGGATTTTTCAAATCCTTGCAACATATTTTAAAACGGTTAAAATCTTCAAAATACTTTACTTTTCGTGTTAACAACATGGACAAAGTGTAATACGTAATATATATACCTTTTGAACAGAGGGTGTTTTGGTGCTTAAAAACAAATAATAAATAACGATTTGTAGGATTTTTTTCTAAAATTATTGTTACCCAAACCATTGAAATGGGTATACCTCCTTAAAAGGAATCCACTAAAAATGTTTCTACAACGCTCCTAACCGTATCTATTCTATTTTTAAAAAATCGTAATTAAAAAACTCGATCGTATTTTCAGAAAATTTGAGAGCTAAATGTTGACGAAAAAATAATACCTCCGCCAGGTTTAAAATGAGATTTATAAACTTTATACTATCTGATAAAATTATAGTTTAAAATTCTTTATCGAGGCATTATTTATTTATTTATTACAATAAGCAAAAAAGGGTATACAAATATGAAAAATGAGAAAATCTGATCCAAAAAATTCATAGATCGCAAATAAAGTAGCGTTTATTATCATACCTAAATTCCTGAAAATATATCTTTTTTTATCAATCTGTTAAAATCTAATTTTTACTCAATAAAACAGCCTGCGTTAATCTTGAATCTGTTCAGTGCTTGTTTCGTCATTCGCGTTTTTTATTTTCCTCCTTTATTTCAAAATGTTAAGAAATAAATGCATGAAAAAATAAAACTGTTTAAGTTATTTTTATTCATTTATTTGCTAGGGAATTTACTAATAAGCGACGAATGAGGGGACAATAAAGTCTAAGTTAGTTATTACGGCATGATAAATAAACTTGAATGTTTCTTTTTTAAATCCAAGGAAGAAGTAAGAAGAATGAATAAACAAAAGTAGAAAATGCACAGTAGATATAGAGTAGAAAATATATTTCACTACAATTGTTTTAACAAAAATTCACGGATTGTTGCTTCCAATCTACAATTCTCAATGAACAGGAAACGAAATAAAAACACGCATTTTTACTATTCTAGAGGTCCATCTGAGCCGAAATAAAAATAACCTAGAGGAAAAAAATATTCGATTCGCAGAGGAAGAAAATATATTACTTGGCTTCCAAATGATGCCACTGGTTATTTGGCAAGTGTCACTTCAGCTTCCTTTCAAGCGTTTGAATGATTTTCATTTCGGGTATTTTGCAATGCTAATGATATACGTAAGAGCCAGCGGGGACGGAGAGGTTAGGTAAGAAATATCAGAAGCGTATAAGCTCACTTCGAAATGACAAATCTAATTTCAAAACATTTTTACAGATGTTAAGGGGTGGAAAGAAGGTAATTCGGAGGGAGGTAATATTTATAAGATGTTATCAAACATGGCTTAAAATTGTTTTTAAAGTACCAATTCGTGTTGAGCAGCGATTTCGCTAAGGCATGAAATATACCTTTCTTTTTTAAATAAAACTTCGTTATCATTTGAACTTGGATTTAAGAAGAAAGAAGGGGAAAAAAAGTCTCAATTGCATAAGAAACTATTGTTAGAGTAGCACTATCTTCCAATCTATGTAAATTACAATCATCTCAGGCATTGCAAGGTTGTAGAATAACTTTAAAATAATAACAAATAAAATAAAGTTTCGCAAACACATATATGCTTTAAAATTAAAAAAAAAAAACATATTCAAAGAAATGCTGACTCTACTCTATTTTAATTAAGAAGTAATTGCTGAGCTCGTGTGTCAACAAAAACGAAATGCAGACAAACTCACTATAGAACAAAATCTGATTACATTATAAATAATATTATCAAATTTACATCAATGTATTTTCATTTAAATTCTAGCATCGTTTTTTTCAAACATCAAAATCAAAAGTTCCAAAAATAGCACTGTTGCCAATTTAAATTTACAACTATTTACATAATAATATTTATAATTATTAAACTACTCGTGCATTATTTTAAAAGGAAATATTTATTATTTAAGTCGAAACATAATATTTAAAGAGCACATAACAAAAAATATATTAAAATTGCGCAGTTAAAAATTTCCACGTTGGATCCCATAGGTTTGTAAGTAGTATCGAAGAAAAATCGGTAAATTTTTGCTTTCTCGTGTATAAAGTAAGTAAAGAAAAAACATTAAAATTTTTATTTTACATATCCCTACCACATCTGGGGGAGAGAAACAGTTTTGCAGCTATTGATAGAATCAATAACTCAAAATTTATTGAGCCAGTGATGAAACAAGGTAAGTGATCTTAGCATCAGATTTGCAGATTTCTGTTAAATTATGAACGATATTGATTAATGGGAAGTCCGTCTGGGCAAATGCAAGTTTCAAAGTTACAAAACGTAAAGGATTAAGATGGACAAAATTTGGTACACAGTTAAAAGTACGTAAAACTTATAATCTCTATTCAATTTGAACAAAATTGGTCAACGCATTGATCATCTATCACTGTACAATTACATGCATTCAAATGATAAATGAAAAATGCAAGAACTTAAAAAAAATAATAAACGGTCAGATGGCATAAGTTCTTACAGTTCTGTGCCAAATTTTGGTTTCAATAGGATAAAATCAAATAATAATCGGATAAATCAAAGCATTCCCATTAATACTTCTTTGCTTCGTGACTCAGAAGCATGATATCATCTCAACTTAAATTGCCGATGCTTATTCGTCACCTAAATCTTCTTCAATTCCTATTTTTAAAAAAACACGCATCTTCCTTTTTATCATATTCATTGGAATATAACAATATAACAAATATCTCATCTTCAATAACCATTCAAAATTTATTCTTCAATTGTGATGAACGGAATATGGAATTACTTATACAAATATAATTTGTATTAGTAATTTGTATTATAATTTATTTATACAAATATAATTTGTTTATTTTAACGAAAATAAACAAAAAAAGGAAAACATACAGAAATTTTTATTTAAAATTTAAAATGTTTCGCTAGAAGAACAATCGTAAACTTGCAATTTAAGAATTTTGACCATTACGGAGTTTACAAAAATATTTATCTGAATGAGCTGTTACTATTTAAGTAGATAGATAACATTGCTATAAATTCACAATCTATCTTTAATTAAAGCTCTATCTTTTAATTTAAAAATATATATATATAAACTTAATATGAATAGATCAGATCAAAGATAAAATCCGTTGGCTTAGTAAAATAAAAAAATCCCGTCATGAATTTTATCGAAATTCCGATAAAAAGAGCTAATTTTCGAATAACTAACTCAAAGCAACTTATAAAAGTTTCTTTACTTTTATTCCATTAATTATCCTTAATTGACAATTTTCAGAGAAAACGTATTCTTTCTTGCAAATGTGCCCCCCCCAGAACAGCTTAGAAATATAAATATATATATATATATATATATATATATATATAAGCCCTTGAAAATTCATTTTCACGTAAAGTCTATGGGTTAATTGATTGAACTTGTTTACTACTGATTATTTTGTTGCGTTTTAATGAGGTAATGAAATTTAAGCTTCTATTTTTAATTCGCGACGGAAATAACAGCAACGAACAGTGTCCAGCATGAGTCAAATTGACCTGAATTGTCAAACGAATGTGTAAAAAAAGGCAATATAATAAACTGTGTCTAATTTTGTTTTTCCACGAGCATACAGCAGTTTATCTATTCCAATATCGCAACAACTTAATACATTGTAGTAATTATTTTTAACTTGCAATTGGAATAAAGCAATCGAATCATGCCAAATAAACAGAATTAAATAGGAATTAAACAAAGAGCAGTAGAGAAAAAAACCTGGCAAAAATAATCATTTCCTTTCACAATTAAAATCTTATTAATCATTATTAAAACAAGGTATATAAGAAACAGTTTCAGATTGTTGTGACTTTGGAACTTAAAAAGATTCTTCCCTAATGTAGGCAAATTTTTCCTTATGTCAACTTACGTTATTATACGACTGTTTTAAAGATGACAAAAGAGAAACATTACTTTATTTCTACATTTTATTAATAGTGGCGAAGAAATTTCAAAATCAAAGCTGTCAGTTCACGTTCAGGTGATATACGTCGAACATGTTGCATCAATTTGCACCAAGAAACACAATATACATTTTGCGACGGAAAAAACATCCGTGATGCACTAAAACACAATACGAGTTATTATTATTTGTGTGCAGTTACAGCTATCATGCGACTAGGAGCAAATGAGAGAAAAAGATTATAGAGAAAAGATTGGAGGGGATGCTGATAATATTAGTTCTAAAGCCTGTTAAAAAAAATCGAGTAAAAATAAAAGCTTATTGATTGATTATCAAATAATAATCAATTTTTTACAAGGATCTCTAATCAACTAAAAGGTTCGTTTAACAATAAATAAATGATAAGTTTAGATACAATGTAACGTTTTTTTAAAAGAATTTATTAAGTGAAAGAGAAACTTAGTGCACTACTGAATATTGGAGTTGGCTAGATTATGAAAAGACTTAATAATATATATCAAACTATTATTAAAGTTAACTTTGCTTTAACTTAAACGTCGCATTTCATTACAAAAAAAAGACACGAAAAATGCATTTTTAATTATTGCTTGTCGGTTTCATTTTTAAAAAAGTAATACTATTTTTAGTAGGAAATCAAAAATTATAGATGTGCATATGCAGAATATATAATAATACTAAAAAAGGGGAATTAAAATAATATATAATAATGCTAATATAAAGGGAGCTAATTAAAACTTCCTTTCTGTTTGCATTTAAACATCACAACAGCCTTAACGTCTAAATTTAATCGGTGTATTTAACAAATTTTAATATATTAATATAAATGAAATAATGATAATTTCTTATTATCAACTGCTTGTATATCTATAAGCCTATTAAATGTCTGATCCTGAATTTATCACAAACAAAATGAGAAAGAAAAAAAAGGAGGAATTTAGTTTTAACACCTGACGATTTATGTTCTCTCAACAGTCAAACATTAAAACTCGAAACACTAAATATATTTATCAATTAAAACTCAAAGCATTTTTTTTCTTCTTCTGTTCTTTGAATGGGACGGTTAAAAATACGATGCATACTTCTGATAAATACTTCTCTCAACATCATTATAACTTATTACAAGCATGAAATAACTCGTTATTCATACCCGAGGCACGCCAAGTCCAAACAATTCCAAAAGATTCAAAATACTACTGAAAAGAAACCCGATATTAAACGAATACTAATGTACGAAATATAATACAGCAAAATGTCTAATCATGAGTTAGAATAAAAACAAATGATTCTTTTTCTTTTTTAAGTCAAAAGAACACGGTAACTTCAGTGAAACAATTGATTCATAAATGAAACAAGCATTCAATTATCCTCTGAAATACAAACACGTCTGGAACAACCCTACTAGCGAGAAAGAACAGAAAAAGAACCCCACTCTCTCCCTCTTAGAAGTGAAAGAAAAAAGAAAACTACATAAAACACCTCCATTTTAACGAGCGCCAGAAAAGAAGGTAAAACTCGTGTTCTTTCGGATTTGGAGAAAGCATTACGACAGGTAATAATAATTGCATTATGAGTTTCGCCTCCCGCAGAGCCTTGCACGTATTCCAAACACGTTTTTCTCTTTTGTTGCTGGGAGGACGCATGTTCGGGAGGGGGGGGGGACTGACACGGCGGAAAAGATTGCCGAAAGCGGGGCAAGCGGAAAGGAACCAAACGTGCCGTGCTCTGGGCGCTTGCAGAGAATTTAATTTGGTTAAGACACAACAGAGCTAACTGCAATTGCCTCTTCAAAAACTTTTCTTCGCAGAATATTTTAATGACATTAAAAACTAGAATAAAAAGGGAGGGTAAATATACACGGAAGGTGTCCGGTAATGCAATAAAAATGTTTGAAAGTAAATTTTATTCTCCTCTTTTAACTAGTTTAATCTGGGAATAAAAAAATCCTGACCAAAAACAGATAGGATGGTTATAAAAATAATGATTTTGTCTTCGTCTCATTTAATTTAGTTAACATTAAATCGTTGAGAATTTTTAAATCTTACAATCTATTTTACAAAATTGGATTGAGATGTTTATCTGTAATTTTTACTTAACTAGAAAGATTAAATTAAATTAACTTTCGAATTTTATATTCAAAACAATAGACAATTATATTCAAAACAATAGTATTTTTAAAAATAAAAATACATGAATTTTTTTTAAATATTATATTATTTATTATTATGACTTATAATAGTACGATTCTAAGGTTAGAAAGAGATTTGAATAGAAAAATTTTGGAAAAGGCTACATCTTATTGTATGATTTTTTTAAAAAATGCAATGTGAAAATTTATGTTCGATTTTGATAAAATTGGAAATACGCGTTCTTCAAAACAAGAGGAAAGTTACTAAAAACTTAACGAAATTCAAAGGTTAATAAATATTAAATAAGACAGGCTTTTGATGCTTTTCACCTGTAAATTCCAAAAATATACCACAAAAAATTATTTTTGCTCTACCTTAAAAATATATTTTTAATGTTACCAATTTCATTTCCGTAAAATTTTCTCTTTAATTTCAACAAGGGGGTAGAGTATGTAGTAAAGAAACATTTCTTAAATTGCTAAAAGACCTAAAAATCTTATTAGAAGGCCAAAAGAATTAAATACAATTCCTTAAACCAGAACCTGTAAACCTCTCTCCAATTTGCTGTTATAAATTAATTAATAAAAAAATAAGAACCTGAACATCTTTTACTCATTTTATCTCAATGTCATAGATTTCAACAAAGAACCCGCGCAGTCTTAAAAATTCTTCCCTCAAGCAAAAAAAACATCCTTAGAGCAAAAAAGAAAGAAAAGGAACAAAGTTAATAAAAGATTGGATTTCAGACTTTCAAAACATTGCTGGAAAAACAACAGAGCAGTAAAAATCATTTCCCTTATAAAAAAGAATATTCCTGGGAAATAAGTAGTCATACCTGGCATCTTTTGTTTGTAAATATTTAGGTTATACTGTCCTTAAAAGGGTAATAAATTTAACTCATCCGCGAAATTAAAATCTAATATTCTTCAATGGCTTAGAATTTAAACAGCATTTTAACTTCGGATTAGAACGGATTTTGACTATGCCCCGCTTCTGGGGGTGTCATTTCTGTGAAGTCTAACCGTGATATCAGCCCAAAGCTAAACTGCAATATCACGTGAAAACCGCTAAAAGTGAATGCACAATTAGTTAGATTTCGGTAAAATCCCCTTTTAAAAAATTTATTTATAAACTCTGAATGCTGTCCTATGATATCTTTTCCAGCTACCTGCCTTGTCTTGTTGGGGATCTTTCGAATATAATGTTGGGGATTAGACAAATGGATTTGACATAGAACGTTTCAAAGTTGCTAAAAAAATAAACATCTACTTAATCACGAAAGAAAGAATAAAGCTCTCTGTAATGAACTAAACTTTTTTTTTAATTAGAAATTATATTACACGTATATAGTTTTAATTTCTGATGGCAGCAGAAGGTTTCAGATCAATCGATTACTTCAAATAAATGAGAAAAAAATTCCTGTTAGAATAACAATTATCATATATATAATCAATCAGGTAAACCGTATACATTTTTACAAAATAAGAATAAAAACATTACATTCGATTCAAAATATTATTATTTGTTAAAATCTTTTTCTATAGTTCGAACATAAATTTAAGAGAAAGACCACATATATCTCAACCATATATCTCAAAGAAAAGACATTTCGCAACCATTTGATCAACACAAAATAAAAATAAAAATAAATAAATAAATAGAAATGAATCATTAAAAAATTGAATAGCTAAACGACCTCTTCTTTGAAGCTACACGAAGCTGCTTTTGGAAAGCGTTCGTATCCAAAGAACGATACTTGGGCCAACAGCTCATTCTCAATATATCAAATCCACACCAACATAAGCATGTTTTAACATGTACCTTGACCATACACAAAGCGAAACAGAATCGGATTTCGAACTTAAATCTTTCAATACCTAACATAATATTTTAGATAAAAGAAATATCAGCATAATGTAGTCAGAAAATAATCAGTAAGTGATAGGAGCCGTTCGAGAATGGTAATTCAAATAGAATCTTTTCTAACATCGTATGGAATTTTACAATTAATTATTTAAGTGTTGCAATAAAACCGAGTTTCAAATATAAAATTAACTTATAAAAAAGTATTCATTTAACATAAAACAATAATGGAAACAATATCCAGAAGAATGAATACTACACAATATAATATAAAGGAAACATCAACTAAAAACTGGAAATAAAAGTAAAATCTGAATTTGTTTCAAAAA
Source organism: Argiope argentata (assembly GCA_026289955.1). NCBI lineage: Eukaryota > Metazoa > Arthropoda > Arachnida > Araneae > Araneidae > Argiope > Argiope argentata. The sequence continues at coordinate 789,354 of JAOUZG010041912.1, forward strand.
CAGAAAAACTTTCTAGTTCGTGATTGTGTACACCCACTTTTCCGACATTTCTGCGAGCGAGAAAAGGAAGAAAGGAAAGTCACACAAGAATAAGAACACTGTCAGGTACTTTAAAAGGAACATCAGTTAAAGGAATGAGAATGAACCCGTCACCAGAGAGAGATCCGAGGCACAAAAGGAAAACTACAACAAATTAATCACGGCTTCGATTTTTGCTGCAACGGCAAGTTCGCAGGGGAAAAGGGGAGGCTTATCGCAGATCGATGATCATCTCCACCAGGTAATGAATGCTTCACAATCGCTGACAATCGTTATCAGTCACCGCGATTGTCAGGACGGAAAACTCGTGCATCCCATCATCATCGCGGAATGGCGTGCGGGCGGAGAGACGAACGGCGGATGCATCACGCCAGACAGACATAAAAGAGACAGAGATCGCTATCGCTCACGCGAATGATTTTTAATAATTGGATTACAATGATTATGCGTGTAAAATCGTTTTAAAGGGACACATTTGCACTCACTGGCTCAATCAATTATATCATTTGAATGGTGTGCTAAGCACTGACACAGATGAGTTTCAGCAAAAGACTGAAGCTCAAATTAGGATTTGGCGGTTTTTCAAACCCGGTTTTTTTTAAAAAAGCAGTTTTTTAAAGTAAATTTGGCAAGTTTGAAAACCGTTTTTTAAATCAAGAAAACCAATTTTTGTCAATTTTGAGAAAATTAAGAAAAATATAAAGTTGTTATATTTGGTAAAAAATAACGAAAGTAATAAAGTACGTTTCTTTTTAAATATATATTTATATTTCAAAACTAATTTTTATGTAATTTTTTTTTCTCTCTCAAGAATTATATTAATTAAAAAACATTTGAGCTTCAATCTAATGAGATTTTAAATAAAACAGATTTCTTATTGGATGCCATGAAAACTTTAAAACCATGCTCAGTACCTTGTGAACAAATATTTTTCAATTTCAAGAAATATTGTTTCCAAGATAAGAAAAAGACTTAGCTACCATTCAGTGGATATTTTAATGTTTCTTAAATTCCTATTTTCTAGGTAGAAATTCAAATTAATGAAAATAATATAAAAATTATTTGAAATTTTTTGTTTGAGTTTCCGTTGCTTTGTAATATTATTAACCCCTTAATCGGTTTAACATCTTAATCGATGCCGTACGTGCATCGATTTATCGAATTTTGATAGTTGTAAACAAAAAATAAATCATTCATAACAATTATAATTCAATAGTAAAATGCCTTCGAATACGTAGATAAGCCAAGTATTCCGTGGATTTCCATTTGAATCAAAATAAGAAAATATTCCCAAAATAGAAGGTGTCATCTTATTAGATAGTAAGGAAAATAAACCGGTTAAGGGGTTAAGTAATACGTATACGCAATCCTCAATTTATTTTTTTATATATACTTTGACTTGATACTGATTTCGTTTTTTGTTATTTTATATAAATAAAATTAAAAATATTTCCATGTTCTTTTTTCTTTTTTGACAAAAATTCGAACACCCGCTAAAACCGGCTTTACGGAAATAGGAAATTCAAAAACTGGTTTTAAAAATTAGGTTTTTGTATACACCCTAGCTCAGATTGTATTTTAACAAAACTATATCGTATTTTATAATTATTATCGTATATTAACTATATCGTATTTTAACAAAATTCAAAGTCATTTAGATTAATGTGAGATTTTATAATATATATTAAATATTTAAGAAATCTTGAACTTTTCTTTGTCTCCTATATTATAAGTGTCACCTACATTTTAAATATTTGAAAGCTTTAAGGTCAGAGGCGCAATAATTTCTTTTTCTTATTACCGCTTTAATTTCTCAACCTACGATAGATGTACTATTAGAGATTAATCACATTTTTGAAGGTAAATTTTTAAATAAAAAAATGAATATTAAATGACTCCTCCTTTAACATTTTGTTTGATCTTTTTTTAAAATTTAAAATACATACATATTGGGAGTAACAATATTACATACTCGAAATAGGGCGGGTTTAATATTGAAACCAGTAATAAATATTCTTAAGAATTTAGAGAATAAATAACGTAAGACAACGAATTTTTTTTAACCCAATGCAATCAACTAAAAAGGAATGCAAGATTCCTATTAGAGAACTCTGAAAATTGCTCGCCTTGTAAAACCATATTTTAGAGAACGATGTTTAATTTTTTTTTCCCGGCAACTACAGATATTGTTAAGTTTATTATTGAATATATTCAGGATTAGATGGGACAATACTGAAATAAGGAACTTCAAAGCCAATTCATTAGAAAATTCTTCAGCTTTATCTTAAAGAAATCCTAAATTTTTAAAATAATCTTAGGAACTATGCAATCAATGTTTTGAAAAATCGAATTCAAGCCAAGAACCATTTTAAGCTCAGAAACTGAATATGAGCGAACATAAAATAATATTAATGGTCCGATAAAAGTAAAAAGTAAATCAAAAACAGCGTAAATAATTTATATTGCTACATTCACAATGTCCAGAAGTATCTTGCTGGTCACGCATTATTTAAGTATAAAATATTATTCAAAGTATTTTTCTACAGAACAGTCACCCTATTACATCGCATGAGATTAAATTATTTCACATCAAGAAATCAAACCGATAATGGCTTCATGCTGTTTGAACAGAGCATGCCCATAAATAAAAAAATTCTAATTCTGTAAGTCTTTCCCAAAGGCATGCCACAGCGATTGACTGTTTTTAAAAAACTAACCGGTCACTCATTGGTTGTAAAATTAGGTAGATATATTTTGCAGGAACGAACTGGTACTACATAGTTAATAAGAGGTCTTAAGAAACATCATTAGCTACATCATCACCACAATATCATCATGGCGGAGTTTTCGCAAAACAAACAAAAAAAAGCTGCTCCAAATACTATTTTTAAGCAGTATAATATAGTGAAGAATTAGCTATTGCAACAATGTTCGCAGGATATAATATTAGCTTCTGAAGATACTGAATCTTCTCGTCAGAGCAGTAATTAAGACCCGTTTACTATTTTGTGAAATGAAATTTGGTAACATAAGCTCTTTTTATACACTATAGTGAGGTGTGATTATCAAACTAAAAAATATCTGCCAAAATTTTTGAATTGCGTTCAGAAGTCTGAAAATTTCTGCAGATACCAAACTCGATATTTTTACAACAGTTTTAGAAAATTGAACAATCGGAATCTTAATACAATGATATAAAATAAACAAAGCTACGCCCCCCCCCCCATCCAACTAGAATACATAATTGCGAACATGAAAATGAAAGGTAATCGTTTCTTGATTGAATTAGAACTGTTTATCCAGAAAAATAATCAATAAGACATTAACTGAACAACTAAGAACATTTAGAACTTGTCTAGTTTTATTCTCATTTTCCTGAATACTTAGACAACGGAATTGAAGGAGAAATCAGTTTGGAATTTCAGATTTTGTGCTGAATAACGCTATTAACTAAGAAAGAAATCAACTTCTAATTATTTTGTATGATAACAAACTTATATGTTAATTCAAAGGGAGAGAGCTCATAGAATCTTGAGTTAAAAAGATGACATGAATATAATAAAAATACTTTCGATAAAGCGACAAAATTTGTAATGCATTTCCACATATATCATTGAAATTTCAGATTGGCATTTAAAAAAAATAAGATAAAATATTAATAAACGCTTTTTTTACAGATAAAAATTATAAAAAACTATGGGTTAGCCATGATTTAGTTTAAAAGAAATTATATATTAATGAAAGAGAAGTAACGGCTTATGCAATGCTTTAAAAAAAACATCTAACAAGCAGATAACCTACAGAACACAAGGTTATCTTTAAAGAGGAAATAGAAAGAAGAGAGAGTGAGAGGGAAAAAAAAAGTTTCAATGCAATGATTCACCAGTTTTAACAGAGCTGCAACAAATAAACGCAGTTGAAAATAAAAACAACAAGAAGCTGCAAAGTTATCAATGTTACAGGTTTGATAACAAAAACTAATTGTATTTAATTAAAACAAATATCGAGAAGTAAAATAAGGATGACTATTTGAAAAATAAAATAAATATAATTTAAACTAAAAAATGCTTGATGCAATAAAAATATAGTAAAATTGTTCAAAAAAGAAAATTAAGATCTTAAAGATAAAATTCAACTAAGAAGATTTTGTAATCTACGTTTCCATGAAAATATAATATATATAGTTACTTAACTTCATACTGTCAATAATTTCGAATTAACAAATTTTGTAGACATAAAATAAACGCTTGAAATTTGTAGCAACGGTATTTGTAGACACGAAAAAATATCTTATGTTTACAGTGTATCAGTCGGAGTTGGTTCATACCACTCCTGAAAGCGTTTTTGACATTTAAACAAAGAATAACAATAGGGAATTTTAAGTTAAAACAAAGCCAGCTCTCTGGCGCAGAGGTAGCGCGTCTTCCTCTTGTTCTAGGAGTCCTGGTTCGGGCATGGTTGTTCTGTGTGCTATCAGTGAGATGTGTGACTGTGACCCCCTGTAAAAAGGGTATGTGCAAGCAAATGTGGTGAGTGTGTAGCTAAGTCGTACTCTTGGCCCTAGTTGGCGCAACTTCAAAAACAAGAGACGCTCCTTTCGGCTTGAATCTGTTGCTGTATCAGCGGGGGGTTTGTCAATAGGCAAAGTGAAATAAGTAACAATAACAAGTTAAAACAAAATGCAGTCAGAAACAACACAACACTCACATACAGGTGGGAAAAAATGTTTGAACGGAAAAGTATCTAATGGGGCGAAATCCAAGGTTAAAGGTGAATACCGGAAATGCGCTCATTCTTCCTCATGTGATCCCTTAGCGAGATAAAATCGTCAAAAAGCGACATTATCAGGATACTGAAGCGAACAGCACCAGTTAGCAGATCTCTGAAAGCATTATAACATTTATCTTGAGAACTGGGAGGCTAAAAAATCCAACTACGTGATAAAAAAACATGGCATTAAAGATGATAAAGAAGAAAAAAAAGTACAATATTTAACCCTGTAAAGCATAATCACTTAGTCCACTTCATAGTTAAGGTGCCCTCAATCCACGAAAGACAATCTCCCAGGTCAGAGAAACTTTCAAGAAGAGTGAGTATCGAGTTGCACTTGCCAGTCGAGGCGCTTCCCAAAAAGACTCGGAGAACAAAATCGCATTAGGCACAAAACACGGCGAGTGTTTCTCTCCGAGTAATGACGTGTATCTGCATTCAAATAACTGGAATAAACGACCGGGGCCAACGGATCTATGTGTCTCGCAATAACGAGCCTCGGCCCTCGCACGACGATTTCCTTCCTTCCATTTTCCAACCATCCATCCATTATGCCTGGAGATCGTCTGTTACAGAATTTTCCTCCACCCTCGAGGCACCCGGTTGGGGGGGAGAGAACGTGATACGAATCGATCGATACAAGTGGATTTGTTTTCCCAGATGGTTGCCTACAAAGAGGGACGGATGCACTAAACTGTAAGAAGAGATTCACTAAATCTGTAGATTTGGGTAAAATCTTTAATGCAGTCGATTTCTGTATCTTCTAGATGCATAAAATGTCGAGATTCACAAAATGTTCACGGATTCTTTTGAAGAGGTGAAGTAATATGTTTCGAAGTATATTATTCAATAAAACATTCTTTTAAATATTAAAAAGCTCTACACCAATTTCAATTAAGCTGTATAGCTCGTGATGACTTCTACTGCAACAAAAGTTGCGTATAGCAGTTTTTTACCTCACAATTTATTTAGGCGAATTTTTTGAAATATGAAAAAACAATATTAATTTCTTACCATACTATATGGAGTCTAAATCGTGAACCAATATGGAGCAAAAATAAAATGTCACCAATCTAATTCAAATTTATTTTCAATTCCACCATGACAAAGTCGCAGAAAAGAATAACTTATGTATCAAACGATCAAAGGAGTCTTTTTAATTCCCTCCCACGATTTCACTTTTTACCTGTCCAGGTCAGATATCGAAAGTTACAGTGCATTATTTAGGGATTGATTGTTACTGGATAAAATCATTTATAATATGAAGAACTGGAAATGGATATAATTTACGAAAAATCGACACGTATACATGCGAAAAAAATTCAAATCACGCACAGAAAATGAAAGACAGGCTAGTCAAAGATCAATATCTAAAAACTAAAATAAATTTAAATTACGAAAAGAAAAGGAAAGATGGGAGTTAGTGCAGTATTGATTAGTTCCCGTGTATCTTCCTTATTTTATTTTAATCACTTTATCATCTGAAATGATATGTTCTCTATTAACTTAATATTAAAAATTAATTAGAAAAGATGAGGATTTCTTTCAATTTTTGGAAAGCAAAAATTTATATCAATTTTCTCAGGGAAAAAGCTCTTTTCTACTATTGTAACAATCACCCGACATGAAAAACTACAGCCGAGTTTTGTTATAAGAATTTGAATGAATACACATATAAAAACTAACAATTTATACATAATTTGGGCTATTTAAATTTAAGAAATACCAATCATATTTACCAAATAATAAACCCTTCAATTTTTCTCTGACTTGAAGATCTATTCATATTTCTAAATCTCTTTCTATAACATTACGGCAAAAACTTTCAATAATTTTTGACTTAAAAGCAATCAATCATGATATCCACAAACTGATTTTAATATCACAACGACGATCAAAGAGTTTTCATGCATAGCCACGAAATAAGAAGACTTTAAATTCTCTAAAGTTCAACTGAATGGTCCATCAATACAGAATAAAATTGTCTTGAGGGTAGGAAACTCGGCAATCCCACAGTAGCCATCAAAAGTGGGCCGGGTCTTTTCATGAGCAGAAAGCGCGGTGATCGTTCCCCAGACGCTTCATAACCGTCTCTGACTGGGGTCGTAATGCTTTCAGTGCCTCGAGGCCCATTCCAGTCGACCGACGAAGAATTCGACAGGATCGACCGTCAGGCAATAGCAGCGAGATCTTAATCATAGAGATGCCCTGATTTACAAGGGAATGTCACTCACCGAGAAGAGTTGGGTCGTCTGACGTGCATCGCGAAAAGAATGCAGGACCACTCAGGAATGATGATCGGTGGTTTTTTTATATAGATGAATAGCTGAAATAACTGTTTGGTGCCATTTTTTATTTGAACTGAAAGCCATTTGCCGAGATTGCGGACATGTTTTGTTATGTAAATGGGCGGATGGGTATTGGGAATATTCTGCCTTGGTATTAAAGTCTGAAATGAGTATGCTTGGGTGGGGGAGGGGATCTTGTGTTTATTTCAATAAATTTTGATGGTATATAAGTCATTAAAAAGCATTCCTTTGGGGTAAAAAAATGAGAAAATGATTAATAAATTATACAGAGTGATCCAAAGCAAATGTTTATTAATTTTCAATTCACAAAAAATCAAGCAGCAATAACATAGGGTAACAAAACAAATTTCCGCAAGATGGGGTCAGTCTGGCAATGATGCAAAGAAAATGAACAAGTTACTAAATAATATAGAACAATAAGTTTCGATAAATGCCTTCTGGAATGAAACTCTGGGGACAAATATTTACACCAAGAATATCCGATAGATTATTAAATCGAGCTAAACTGGCTTATGGAGCAAAACAATCTTCGAAAATGTCAGTCCAAATATCACTTTTATATAAATATATATAATATAAATAAATTATTAGAAAGCACTACAAAACATTATTAGTGCAAAGGGTTGCAGCTTGAAAAGGCCTGGTGCTCTCAAAAACGTATTGCCGTCGTACAGTTAAGAAATGATAGGCAATGTGAATATCAGTCTAATATAAAGTGTAAAACAGGGTTTTCAGGCATCAGCAAGGGTCACTTATATATAACGGTCACAGTGTATACCAAAAACGTATTCTCACCATGAAAATATCCAGACAGCGAAATTAATATCCGTTAAGGCCCATTTTATACAATCGCAGTGATCTATTCAGTTCTCGCTTAAAGTATACCTGGCCTCGTGATTCTTATGTTATATATATCTCGTCCTCATCATCCGACTACGGTTCAAAATTACGAGGTTTGTTCCAAAATAGCCTTAGGGTTGCTTTAAAACGAGACGTTAACATAACAAAAATGTGTCACATGGCGCACATTTATTTAATCTGAAACTTCATTTTGGTACCGTTACTACTAATTATTCTATTCAAAACTAGAACTAATTATTTTGAGTTGTCAACTTCCATACAATTAGTGATGGTCAAAATAATTTATTATGCTCACCTGTTAAGTTAATATAACCGAGAAGATATCAAATTATAAGGACAGATAATATATTTCATTCGTTACATTCATTTGCCAGGAAACACATAAGGTGACAACAACACTGGAACATCATCTGCTCAAACATTCGCATACTATTCGAAATTAAAATGCTCAGTTCCAAAACATAAGATCAAAAACTCGCTCATTCTGCGGGAAAACTCTATAAAAAATAAAATCAGAGAATTGCAAATATTTCTACCTCTCAAGTTTCATGTCACCGTGTTTGGGGGAAAAAACAGCAAATAATTTATAATCATAAATTTTTTTTTTTAAAAAAAAAAAGGGGGTTACAGAGGCGGAGCTGCAGCTAAACTCTGGAGGAGAAATGACAGACGCGAACCTGACTTTGAAGCATTTCAAAATCGATTACATCACTAATCGTCTGAAGCCGATATCTCTCGAGTACTTTGCACGCTATCTGCGGCAACCCTGAGGGTCAAGTGAGAAAACATGACTTTTTATTTCTGTCAAATGATAAAAAACAGTTGAGATTGGAAAGAAGGAAATCTAAAGAAACAGGTGCGTTGGCTTCCACAAACGGCAGATGTGGTAGCAACAAATGAGTTGGTTTAAGAAAAGAGTTTTGCCTTCATTTAGAAACGCCACTTGATTAAAAAAAAATGAATGAATGAATTGCTAGACACCAAATGATATCATGTATATAACGACTTTCAATCTATGAACGAAGAATAAAATGTATTATTAGTTATAATTGAGAATATAGGTATTATTAATATAATGTGAGGTTACAACTCGTTCATTTTCATTCATGTCATTCAGAGACTTAACTCTAAGCCTTTCTTTTGCGATCCAAAAACTAATTATATGCTTTTATGAGTCGATTTCCTTGAAAGGTAAAGCAATTACTTTCACTGACAATCAAAAATTAGTAGTCGTTATTTCTGTAAAGATCTATCCGTATTATTAAAAATAAAATAAATAAATAAATAACTATACTACACGTGTTTTAAATCTAAAATATGCACATTGAACTGAATTTCCCCCAGTGACACCAGCGGAAAGCTAAAAGTTTAACTGCAACGTTTGCCTCAATAATACTAATTAATTATTTCCTGCATAGTTAATGTACAACAAAAAGAAGAATAACACAAAGAAAAAACAACTATGTTAATTATTAAAGTTTAATTAGTATAAAATTTCAAAGGATATTTAAATGTTGGAAAATAAATAAATAGAATCGCATGAACAATGAGAAAAGATCATTTTAATTGTTATTTGACAATTACTGTCATGTTGGTGTTTATTTTATATTATTAAGAGAACTGTCATTAGTATTTTAAAATTGGAGGAAATAAAAAAAAAATTGGTTAAAAATTGAAAGATGTGTTTTCAATGTACTGAAGATATATCTCATTTTACAAATAACGAATAAACTTTCTAAGAATAATAATGAATTATCTTTCTAAAAAAGCTCATTCTTCGAAAATGGAATGCTCATTATATACTTAGTTCAATAAATACTTAGACAACTTGAATAGGTGAGATTTATATGCCTAAAAAAATGTTCATTTAAGTATCTAAATCTGTATGGAAAACGAATTTCAGTTTATTGTGGTGAAATGAGATCAAAATAAAAAGATATTCTTTCTTTTAATATAAAGAATGAAGTGAAAAAAATGCATTTTTAAAATTTTATTCACACAATGAAAATGACCCGATTCATCATTATTTTATTATTAGAGGTTATAAAAATTATTATTTCAATTGAATTCCAAGCAATACGAAATATTAGCAAAAAAATATTTAAAGCAATATAAAAATGCAAATTCATATAATTAATTCAATTTTAAAATTAAAAATTACTTTCTTCAGGAGAATAATTTTTTTTTATCAAATAATTGCAGAGAAAAAAAACGTATATATATATATATATATATATATATATATATATAGGAAAACTTCGATTGATTCATAATGGAGCGAAGAAAAAAAATGGACTAATATTTTATTTTCTTAGTGAAACAAACGTCATTAGAATTATAGTACAAAATTACTTATATAAGAAAAAAAAAACTCAAACTAAAATCATAATTAAAACAGAAATTTCCATAATAATTACCAATCAAAATAAATTAGCAATGAAGTTTTATACAAAAAGTTGATGTTTCTTTTTATAGCTTTCATTAAAAAACATTCTCCCATCTCCCTCCATCCCCCCACACAAAATTAAAGTCACTAGAAATATTTTTAAAAAATCAAAAATCAGTAGATGAAACTTTCTTTTAGAAACACAAACACACACACACACACACACACACACACACAAAAATCTGAACCTATAAGATTAGTTGGTTAAAAGACAATGTCATCACCATTTCAGACGACTTCTAAATTTTCAACAAGCAGTAAATCCCTTTCAAAAGTGCTCGATGCACACACACAGTGCCGCTTCTGCACTACACAAAATAACACATGAAAAAAAAAGTTGTCCAAAACAAAGACATCGGCGTCCACTTTCCTTCAAAGGCTCCATGTTTCGAACGCCATCCGCGGCATGCATTATTCATGGCGATATCACGCTCTGGAATCTGACTTATCTCCCCTTGCTCTCCAGAATTCGGGAGGATGAAAGCGGAGAGCGGCTGCTTTTTTTCCCAGGGAAGTGGGCGATTAGATCGTCTTCATTGTGGGGCAGACGCTTCGCATTCACAAACGGGACTCGGAACCGATTCGCAGCACCTCCCTTTAATCCATCTTGTATCTTTACGGTAGTTCACTCTACGCATCGGTGGGCGCAAAGGGTTTGTGGAAATTCAATGAGGGATTGCCGTTCTCGGATCAAGGCCACTAACTTTTCCAGGAAGCTGATGCCTCGTACTCGTTTTGTGTTTCTCAAAAATTTGTGGACTAACAGCTAAAAATATTCGAACGAACTGTTCATCGTAACAAGAACCATAAATGAAATTATTTAAGTTTATATACATTGCGTTGCGTTTCATCGATATACGGACAGCCGTGATTTAACCCATTGACTGCCAGGTACGAGATATCTCGTATTAAGCGTGTATATCAAAACTGCCAGCTACGAGCTATCTCGTAGTGAGTGCTGCAAATTTAGATTAATTACAAATGGCCATTTCAGTTAAAAAATATTTTTAAAAAGGTGAATGAAAAATTTATATGGAGTAAAAAAACGTATTAATTTTCAATTTTTATTATAAAAATTATAACTTAGACGACTAGATTATAATAATTATATTTATATATATGAATGTATTACATAAATTTAAAAATATTTTTATTGTTGTTGCTGAATCAAGGATCAACGCAAAGTGACATCTAAGGGCACTGTGGACAAAAATACCTAGTCTCCTTACGTTTTTTTTTCCTTTGTACAGAATATATGTAAGTTACTGATACAATATTGTAATGGCATTTACTGCAATTTTTATTAAAAAAAAGAACACTACGAGATATCTCGTAAGTGGCAACCAGCACAGGAATTTTTATCAGTGACAAAAGCTACGAGTTATCTCGTAGTGTTTTTTTTTTCTCAATAAAAATTACTGTAAATGCTACTAGAATATTATATCAGTAACTTAATATAATCATATTTTGTTAATTTTCATGTATTCTTCAAAATAAAATCTTGGCATTCAGGGCAAGACGCTTTAAATATGTCTGGCAGTCAAAGGGTTAAAAGGAAAGGCAAAAGCTTTCTTATTGCTTTATTTTTATTGTCATGTGAGTACATGATGTTGTTTTGGTTAGGAGGTTTTGATGTCTCCGAAATATACTGGGAAAAAATATTTTTACCTGCTTTTACCAGTATTACATTATTATTACGTATGCTTCTCTGACAGCAGACGCGTTTATAAAAGGCTGAGGTAGAATTATGACGTGATAGCTGTAATTTCATCTTCAAAACTTTACTGCCAACTAGAAAAATTGAAAATGAAATTAAAAAAAAAATTGTTGCAATAAATCGAAAAGGACGAACCTATCTCGATAAATTTTGAGAATTCACGATTTGATGAACACTTCAATGGTTAAAAGTATATAAGTTTTTATATCAATCCATCGTCTTAAAATTAACATGCTGACTGATGAAGGGATCAAAAGTGACCGGCGGAAATACACGAATGACATAATGTGAAATTTAATACGGCAGTCAACGTTTTAAATCAATGCTGGTTAGAAATAATTTGCCGTCCAAAGCACTAATACAAGTCAACGAAAACCATAAGAAAATAATCATTAACACAGATGCAATGTTTTATGATTTGAAGTACAAGTCATCACAGAAAACTATCAAAGCAAATATTTACAACGTGTTCTTAGTTACATCTGCAAACAAAACGTCTCATAAAATTACGAAAAGACAATTTCGTAAGCACGTAAATAGTTTATGTTCTACAGAACGTCATTTAAAAGCTTTTTAAGCCGATTTCTTGCGTCACTGTTAACATCTGATCAGAAAATGAAGCATCATAAAAAAAATCTTGATAAAATAAATAAAATGAAGCTTTTTTTAAAAAAAAATTCCATATGGGAATTCTTTTGCATGACAAAATTTACAGAGACAAAAAGCGACAACTTTTAGATTCAAAAACTTAAATTTAAATTATTACATTATCATATGAAAACTGAGGAAACTATATATATATATATATATATATAATGAATATTTTTTAATATAAACGTGTGACCTTATTAGATCTTGAAATAAGAATTTTCTTATTTGAATTCACAATTAGAGAGTGAGAGAAATAGGAAACTAAAAATAATTGCTTCACAAGAATATTAAACACGACAATTTTGAGGGTATCGTTAGATCAAAGCCTTCAACTTAAAATTTTATGAAAATATCATGAACTAGAAGGATTTGTTTCATGTTACAACAGTTCTCAAAAGTTGGATATTTATTTCACAATGGGTCTATATTTCTTCTCTTAAGTAATATTACAATTTTATGCATTAGAAATTCTGGTAAACAAACAATGAACTATGATTAATAGTTAAATCACAAAAACTTGCTCATATTGTGCGTTGGGCTTAAATAAATCACTTTCGAGTTCTTAAATAAATCAATTCGTGAAGAAAATATCCAGTTTCTATAATAAAAGCAAATGTTAATATATTTTCTCGGAAACAGACAAAAGATAAACGATATTTTCTGAAAAGAAAATCCTTCGCTAAAATTAAAAATATATCTCCATCTTATAAATTAACATTCTACAGAAATATAAAATTATGTGAATTGTTTTCTAAAGAGCATTCAAATTAATCAGTACTGGGAGGGGAGGGGGCTCAACTAATATAAAAATTCTAAAAGTAGTATTTTTCTCGATAAAACTAAAGCAAACGCAGGACTTAACTGCTATTTACATTCGAGCACAAACTTATCTAAACATTTCCCGATAAAAACTCGCTAAATAAAATAAGAAAAAAAGTAAAAATAACGAAATAAATATTCTAAGAAAGAAAACGCATTACGAAATAATATCACTTCAAAACCTTTAAAAAACATTCGAAAATAAAGCGCATCTCGAACTTAACAAATAAAGAAGCAACAGCAGCAAGAATTGACCTGACAATTTGTTTCTCGAAAAGAACTTAAACTTTTGGGGAAGTCAACATATATATTCCACAGGCAAAAGGAGGAGGAAAAAATATTCTTCCGTAAATGGAACGCTGTATAAATAATGCATAACTACAGCTCGGTTTTCGAAAAATGGAAGGTGCACAAAAAAAAGTACGAACGGAATACAGCAAATAGCACCTCCCTCCTCCCCTTATTTAAAATCTTATTTGCATGCATCTGTGCAAAAGGGAAAAAGCGAAACTGATATTAGCTTTCTAGAAAATTTTTGGAATTTCATTTCCACTGAGGAGAGGATCGCTTAGAAGTTTTAAAGAAGAAAGCTGAGGAAAAAGCCAGACAACGAATATATTTTAGAGAAATGGAAATTGTCTCGTTCAAAACAATAAATGTCTAGACGTTCGAAAAAGTTACACTCAAACGACAGAACGTGAGCAGAGGATAACCCCCTTTAAGGAAATATCCTGAGTAATGGCGACAAAAGATACAATCATTTCTTAACTCCTTTTTAGCATAAACAACGGAGACTATTTATTCATGACCTTTTCCTCATCTTTCCTCAAAATAATGTTTCCATCCAGACAAGAGCAAAAAAATGAAAATGGAAAACTTATTTAAACTAATTGCAGCTTTCAAGTTTTCAAAAATATTTAAATGGGACGCAACAGATTTAAATAATGAGCTCGAAGAAAACCCCGTCTGAAAAATGATGCCGCTGATAGAATTTTGAAATTTTGTTTTTATTGAAACATACCTCGTTATCCTTTCAAATATTCAGATCTTTCTCTAATAATTCGAAAATATGTTGAATAAATTTTATCGTTTCGAATCAGATTGATGACGATAATGTTGAAACAAAATATCAAATGTAATATTATGCGACTATATTTATTTACTAAAATCATGCTTATCAAATATATACTCCCTGAAAAATATTTAAAATTCATATTCATTTTATTTTTTAAAAAAAATTTTATAATACAGGAATCGATTATTAAAAATACTATTGATTGTATAGGAGAAAACATTGCCTTCTGGCGTATGCGCAGAAGCAAGAAAGGTTTCCATATCTCAGAATAGTATGGTACGTTGGCAAAAGAAAAGTTGCGAAGTCAATTATACAAAGGAACTGTACTCAATTTTGTATTCTTTGATAATAACATCTAGCAATGAAGGTGAGAATAAAAAGTAGAATAATTTCTAAATTCGAATGAACATTCAATTTCATAAATTCCAAATTAAAAAAAAAATTATATTAAGAAATATTTTTTAAACATTTATAAAAATATCTTCATTCACATTAATGAATAACAGTATATGTACAATCCATGAAATATCATATGTCCTTTGTAAACATTGCCCTAATGTCCAGCTCACTCCTGGTCACATCCTGGAATGCCCAGCGGTGACCACGAGTATTTTGAAGTTGGGAATGGTTCCGATGAGGAGCGCTTTACGGGAGATTCTGTACAGTCCTGCTGCACCGCTGCTCGCAGCGGCTGTGATCAGGACTTTCGGTATAATTTGATGTCACTGCAGATCCATGAACACAAGAACAACAACAATAACAGTATAAAATTTCCTAAAAATTAAAGACATTTTCTAATTCTTGAGTATTTAGCTATATGAACATTCCGTTTTAAAACAATCTGAATTTTGTATAGTTATCTGGTAATGATGATGATTCGTCAAATTTCTGGATAATACTTAACGGTAAGATATTTAACGATTGTTGAGACATTTAACGTGTGTCAGATCCATATATAAGGGTGATGGAAACGGGTTTCAAACCTGAACTCTATACTTTAGAAACCGACACTACTAGATTACTAAATCTCCAAAATTCTAATGAGAATTATACAAAGGATTATTTAATTATTTTGGATTTTCGCTAAAAAAGTTTTGCAATTTTTTCGCCGTAAGTATTCGAATTATCAAATATTGCTAAAATTATACATCGGCAAAAATAACCAGATAATCAAAATGCTAATTACAAAATTCATTAGAACTGAGATATTTAATTACGATAGTGAGAAAGACAATTGCCAAATATTAGTTTATTTTACACGGTAAATGGAAAATTACAGAGGAATTTTCAAAGTATAAATTCAAATACATGTTAAAATCCTGGTACAGCAGTTTACAAAAAGTTGAGGCATTTTAATAAATTTTAAACAATCGCATACTTTCAAGTGCTAACTAAGGTTTGACGGTTTTTCAAACTCGGTTTTAAAAAAACTGGAAACCGGGTTTTTTAAAAGTAAATTTGTCGGTTTTAAAATTTAAAAAAAAAAACGTTTTAAAGAATTCATAAAATATGTTAAATATAATTTTAAACTTATTTGATTTGTTTAATTGACTAATTTCTATTAATGAACTAAATGATTAATGATTAATTTCTGTTGAATAAGCTTAAAAAGTTAGAACACTGAACTATTATATGCTTTAGAAGAACAAATTCAAGAGAGAAGACGGGTAGAATCAGCAACTCTTCTGCTGTCATAGCAAATTCAACAAAATATATTATTCTAGTTCAGTGAAAAAATCTTAAGTAATATCTTTAGCTTCGAAAACCGAAATTATTAAGCTATCTGGAGAGATATTGTCCAGAATATTTCCTAATTCGTATATGGAAACCGATTATGATGAAGAACAAATTGAAGAAACTACTCATAAAAGTAATGCTTTTTTAAAAGAAGTCATGGAAAAATCAATTTAAATGTTTCTTGAAGACCCTGAAGAAAAATTTATCAATCCAAAGGCACTGAGAGCCGAATGTCCATTATTTGAGGCAACGAATAAAGGTACAAAAAACTTAGATTTCTTTTTTGACGCCATGAAAATGAAACAAAGTTCAGTAATTAGTAAACGAATATTTCAGATTTTGGTCAATATTGTGTTCAATATAAGAACAAGACTAAGCCACCGTTTAGTGAATATTTCATATTTTTTAAAATCCCATTTTCTTAGGAGAGATTAAAACTAGTGAAAATAATATAATATTATCTGAAATTTTCGTTTTTCGTTTTTGTTATTTTGCGTAAGTAATATGTATACGTAATTCTTACTTTTTAAAATTTATTCTGACTATGAAATGGATTTCGTTATTTTTATTGATTTATATAAATAAAATATTTGTCCTTTTTTTGACAAAAATTCGAAAAACAGTTAAAACCGGTTAAAAAAATATTGAATTCAAAAACCAGTGTTTCAAAAAGTTTTTTTTTTTTTTTTTTTTTTTTTTTTTTTTGCGTTAAAAAAACACACTTAGTGCTAACTATAGTTTCCCCCAAAAAAACTTAAACATTTATATTAATATCCATCAAGGTTAACTATTAAATAGAAAATTAAAATGCCTTTACTATTATTATTTTTCTAGAAGAGATAAGCTATATGAAAAAGAAGTAAAAGAAAAATTCAAAAAAGTTTAAACGAATTAACTCTGGAACTGCATATAATCAAAGATAGCGGAATAAAGGTATGCATGCATCACAGAAAATATACCATCCATTATTTCTCTTATTCCGTTCGCAAAAAACTGTAAATCAAGAGAGAGAGGAATAAAAACAATCACCCAAAACGAGGGAAATGGACGTGTTTCGACTGCAGGAGCCGCTCACAAAAACTCTTAATCCAAACCAACTCAAACAATAGTTAAGAAGAAGAGAAAAGGTAGACACAGCGGAGAGAAGATCCACGGGGGAGGGGGGGAAGCAACATTAACATCGTAATATCGAAGCCGATGAATAAATAAGAGTGTGCTCGTTCTTTTTATGATTCATTTGTCATGGCATTAGCTTTTTTTTCTTTCTTTTGTTATCGCTATCGGTCACGTCCGGAAAGATTACAGGGAAGGTCGTGCCAGCAGATTTTCATTTTGTTGTTGATGCCCCACCCACCCCTCGCCGCCGCCCGCCACGGATGCTCGAGGTAGAGGGAGTGCGCACAAATTGCGGTAATGTAAAGTTACATTTCACTATCCGAATACGCGTATACAAATATAAATAATCAGCTATTAGATAACATTGATATTTTAGAATTAAGTTAATATTACTAATTTCGATGCGATTTGATCTTCATTCGAAAGAAAATTAGTCCCACACAAGTAAACAAACATTATAAATGAAAAAAAAAAAATTGAAAAAGGATTATGACTACTAGAATAAGACATACTGTCATTGTCATCAAAAACTCTTATATTTTTAAACACTGTTAAGTGCTATAGAAGTGGAATTTGATTAAAAGGTAATTTCGCATAGTAACAAGTATTTGAAGTTTATGAAACGTCGAATTTCGACAAGCATTCTGATAGGAAGTTCCTGATTTATGAGATTTTCCTTTTAAACTGCATTTCAATTTCGTTGATATTTAAAATAAATATTTGAAAGGGAAAGTCCTGATAGAGATTATTTGATTAAAAATTATCTAAAGAGATAAAAAAATTAATAAGATTTTTTATTTGATTCGCAATTTTTCTCTTTTTTCTAACTATTTAAAAATGTTTTTAAAAAAGCCTGTTTTTTTAAACAGGCCGTTAAAATAAACGGCTTAAAACTTCATAATCAAATTTCAAACCATGAAATAATATTTTCACTTTTTATTTATCAAAGTATAATTTTTGAAAAATCATATTAAGGTTAAAGATCTATATTGATTTCGGCATTTATTCAGTTCATATTTTATTAATAGTCATTTAAGTGTTGCACAAACTGGAGAAAGAATAAAAATAAAATAACAGCGTCCAAATGTTTAATTGCATTCACCTAACTTTACATGACCTTATAAATAAACTGCTTTCAAATTAACTGTAAGGGGGGGATACAATTAACGAAGAAAAAAAATTAAATCGCGATAAAATACCTTCTTGTTCATTAATCATCCCCCCAAATAATTAAAGGTACTGAGAAATCTTTTTAGCACTTCGCACAAACAGAAATACAGCTATGTGATTGGCAGTCAATTATGATTCCATATACTTAGGAGAGTTTTTTTATTATAAATTATAATTATTTTAAAGTTTAATTGTATATAAAGTATAGGTACACACTATGAATTGAGTCGACAGTCAAAATTTTCACAAAAGAAAAATAAAATTTGATTACTATTTTTACTGATTTGATAATAAATGTATATTATTTTATATGATTCTGTACTATACAACTGCCTGCATAACTCTAATTAAAGTAATAAACAAAAATTAAGGATAATCTATTGAAAAGCATATCATATTCCACCAGAGAAATAAGTAATGGGGGAATAATATTCATATGAAAATTCTATACCATTCTAAATCAATTTAAATTTTTGTTTCAAAAGCTTTTGAAAATTACAACTGCTAATAATCAGTCGACCTATATCGTGGATCCATCACCTCTTTTCTAGTTATCGTTTCAAATTTATCATCAATTAAACACAGAAGAATTTAAAATTAATTTTAAATTCTACATTCAACAAACAAGTTCGGCAATTCAGCAAAAGGGTGAAAATAAATTTTTAATTTAATATTCTTTGAAGCAGCAGGCGTGGAATTTCTTTAACAATTTTAATTCTTCGGGATTTTAACGAAATAACGTAATTTTAACAATTATAAAAATTTCTTTTATTTTTTTAAACCTTCAAAAAGAAGTCTTAAAACGTTTTATAAGAGTGACACGTGCAAGCAGTAAAGAGAATCGATTCAGAAAGAAGAATGCGGGAAAGCGAGACGGTGAGAAAGCATTTAGAAAGGAATTTGCCGTCACAGTAATTTGGTTCCGTGAGAAAATAAGTTGCCCTCGCAAATCAGAAGTTAGAGTGAACTCGAAGTTCTAAAAAAGACGAGGAAATTATTTTTAGAAGTAGGTAGTTCAGAAATTATTGCACAGATATTTATAGAGTGTACATTGGTTGAAAACAGGCACCAAAATAATTCCGAGTATATATATTATTAACAATACACGCGAAAATCATTTGAAAATTAATCAACATTCAAATAAAAAAATAATTGTATATTTACATATGTATAAATTAATGCATGTATATCATATTACATACATTAATTCACAATTCTTAAAGAAAAAAAATGGTGATAATAGACGATTTGATTATATCATATTACATAAATTAATTTCCATTTCTTATAGAAAAAAATGGTGATAATAGGTTATTTGGTTGAAGATGATATAATGTACACTCATAAATATCACACATTGTTTATTTCGCCCATTCTTGACTATCAGTCCTTTGGTGTGCAAACTTTCTAAACTAATTAAAAATTGAACTAAAAAAACATACTTAAAAAACCAATTTTAAAATGCGAGAAAATAAACAAAATTAAATCTTTTTTTTTTCTGTCGTTAAACCTCCAAGAGTTTTGTGATTGTTCTGAAACTAAAGGTCTAACTATTTATTTATATTAAGAAGAATAATTAGTAAAAAAATTTAATTAAGGAGAAAAATAACTATTATTAGAAAAAAATGCAAAATAAGTTTTTAATTTATTCTTACCAGTTATTTTCAATCTAAGCATTAGTAAAAAATGTTGCTAACAATTTCGCTTTAATGAACTCTTCTGCGCATGAGCAAAGATATCCTTATACCAAACTTTTAGTGAACACATATTTAAATCTTATCGACAAGTCAAGTTTCCTAATTTGCTAATTGCTTTTCAACCCTTTTTTTATATAACATTTCAAAAAGAAAAAAAAATCTACACTATAAGAACAAAATCCACAAGAATCAGGAAAACGCCAACACTCTGGAATGGAAAATACGGTGTTTCGATCGGAGATGCACAAGTCAACCAGGAAAGAAAAAAAAGAGAAAAAGAAGGAAAAAGGAAAGGAGCGTCCACGAATAGTGAGCACAGGGAGGGGGAAGGGGAGATGGGAAGCAAGCAATTGTTGGCTTCCCGCCAAACAAAATGCCCGGAGGAAGAAAGTGATCCGACTAATGAGTGAAAAGAAACCATCAATAAACCATTGACAGACCGCTCTGCATTTACTCCAGTTCAGATGCGAATTCCATTTCACAAGCCGATGAATGAAGGGTGGATTTATTTTCTTTCAACTGCTGCGTCAATAAACGGAGTGGCTAAGAATTCTTACCTACCCACATTTCGTTATTGCATAAGGATATCTCGATTATGTTTAAAATACGAATTCTTTTCACAGTATTGCGTAAAACAAATATTTTAATTTGAAAAATTAAAACTTAATATATTTTTATATGTCATTGAATTAAATCCTGCTATTTCAAAAAAAGAAAAGAAAACGCATAGAAAATTACGAAATTTTTATTTGTAATCCCTTTATTTCATGTCTTATTAGAAATCACGTTTCTATTATTTCAAACTGCTACTCATAGAACTTATATCATTTTCTACTTTACAAATTTTAAAAATATATATGAATTAATTAAATTAAAAATATATATTATATGGCATTATATTAAGCATATACATAAAAATAACAATTTATTTCGCTGTAAATGCATATAGACGTATTAGCAAATAATTCACTCAAATCCGGACTAAAAAAACCCGATTATACCCTTTCTTAAAATTGTTAGCGTACTAAAACATCGCTTTCTGCTCATTATGAACGTCAACGCATTTCAATATGTCATTTCAATTTACCACTCATTAGTAATTAACACCATAAGACGCTATTATGTCAAAAAAAAACATTGCATTCGAAAAATCATAGTAAATCCTTAAAAAAATTGTTTTAATTTTTTTTTCATATTTATTATTATTATTATTTAGTTGCCATAAAACACAATTCCCAGTAATTCCACTTTAAGCACTGCAGAGAAACAAAACGTATTTATTTTAAGGCAAGCATTTTTAAAAACAGTAGAATCCATAAACTGCCAATAGAATACAAAACTCTAGATTTATATATATTATGAATAATAGAATATATTTCTGGAATGAATACAAAATTAATATCTATATACAGCTAACTTATCAAAATTATGTTTGTTATATGTGTCTGTTGATTACTTAGTTATGTCTCATTTATGTCTCAAATTGAAAGGAACCACAATTTCTTTAAATACTGTTATTCAATTCCTACTATAGTTCACATTCTTCCTAGAAATATTTATCCGTCTTGTTCGAATTTTCAATCGTTAATAAAATACTTTTTATTCGTCCACTCGAGTTCAAATACAATTTTTAAAAACATGTAGCGGATGACAATTGCTGTTAATACAGGTTTTTCAAACATTAATTCATTATTCAAATTTAATTCATTGTTAATACTTTAAAAAGAGTTTCAGCAGCTTGTAATGAAAATTGAAGTCAACAGGAAATAGGTCAATCGGTAAAATGCGAGTTCATTTCTCGCGAAAATATATCCTTTTTGATAAATGATTTACATTAAATGTAATAATTTAATAGAAAGTAAATAAAATAAATTTTTTCTTTGTTGGCCTAAGTAGAAATTGACTTACATAATTTTTTATATATATATATTACTTGTTTTTTAATTCAATTAACTTTAAACTCTGTCAAAGTAATTATTAAAAAAATACGCCAAAAAAGCAAACATTTAAAGAAAATGTAGGTTGCTCGGAAATAACTCAACACATTTGGAACAGTGAACCACTCCGTTACAATATTCAAGTACCCAACACCGGGACCCACGCCAAAAAGAAAATAACAACAACAACAATCAATGTCAGTTCATCCAACCTCAAAGCAAAATAAGTTATCTTCTTTCCCAGCGTGCCTAATCAATTGAATCAACGCTCCCAAACAGCGTTTAAAAAGAGAAGGTAAAGTGATTACAACCGCCAAATCTTCATTCTCGGCTATAATTAAGAGATCATTAAAAACAAAGAGAGGGAAATGTTTGGCGATAAATGGGCGCCACGAGCGACGCAAGAAAATGATGCGCGAATATCGTCCCCGAAAAGTCCTACTTTTATCCGCATCCGGATTTCTTAACAAGTGCAACTAAGATTTCATTAACTAACCCGAGAAAAGAACTCAGTTCCCTAATTAAGGAAAGGTTCGCAAGACAGCTTATCTTTCGGAGGTCGCCTCGGATTTTTTGTTATTTTTTTTTTTCTTGCTCTCTTTCTTGAAAGAAAAAAATGACTTTAAAATTTTTTTCCTCAGCCAGTATGTTTGGTAAAAAAACGTTTGCTCTCAAGGGATGACAAGAAACCAAGATGATTTGTAAGAATTAATTATGCCTTTATTAATCACCAAATACTTTTAAAAATTAAAATTTTCCTAATTTAAAAATAGATTCATCGGATTAAAAGTGGAGCGACACTTTCTCGATTAATAAAATCTGATTTTTTCTTTTTTCTTAAAGCAAGTTTTTTTAAAGCTACATTTAAAAAAGTCCGACTACTTACAATAAAAATTTATAATTAGCACAATTAGTTCTCTTAATTCTAATAAAAAGTATCTTTTTCCTTTTCAAAATTAAATATTTTATTTCTCTTAAGCCTTTTACTTTTGACTTCAATTATATATTAATGAAAATGAAGCTATTCAAATAATTAAAAAATGAATGTGTACTTACTCTATAATTACTTTTTACTCGTTATTCAGAACACTATACAATACATAAATCCATTAAAGTATGTATTTTCCCATATAATTACTTACCTAGAAAGAAAAAAGAAAAACCAAAATTAGCAACATATAAATAGAAAATAAAAATGCAATGCAATAAGATTTTAATTATTTAAAGTCAAAATAATGTTACCTGCTTTAATAAAAAAGGCGTTTCATAGTGTCTCAAATTTTATAATATGTATTATTCTTCTTGAAAAAAAAAAAAAAACACCGTAATATATATAAATATATTGGCATAAATTAAAGTGTTATTTTCAAAAATATCCCCTATTTAAAATTAGTTTATTAGTTAATTTGATATGAGAATTAACGTTAATAATAAGATTAAATTTATATTTGTAGTCAAGAATTAACAATTTCTCATCACAGATAATAATATTTCATATATCACTCATTATATTAGAATGAAACTAATAATTAATTACTTAAGAATCCTCGGATAATATACATCCGCTTCCAATTAAAAAAAATTCCACATCTAATTTAATACTTTTACAGCAATATTTTTTTTAAAATGCAAAAAATGTGCCTCATAAAAGTAAATAAAACTTTAACATCAAAAACTATATAAAGTCATAAATTCCACTGCTTTTAAATGACAAAAAGATGTCAAACATCTTGCGAAAGCAAATGTAAAATAAGAATTTTATAGTATTGAAATAAAAGACAGAAATATATAAAATCCTTAAAGAAGTCAAATAAAGAAAGCCGAATTCTATAAAAGAGTTTGAAATTCGATATTTATTTCGAATAGACACATAAATCGTTGCTTAGCAACCAATAAATACTATGTCTGCGAAATCCTATCATTCCCCCCCCCCTTCTTCTTGAAACTAGCTCGTGGGCGAAGTTTTATACTTTATAAAATGGAGTAAAATCTACTGACTAACAAAAAGTTCGACAAATCTAAATATTAAAAAAAAAATTCAAAAGTCGTCTAATTTTATTCATTTGTTTAAGAAAGATAATCAAAGCATCGTTTTTTTTATGAACAGTTTAACCCTGTTTTGAATGATTTTTCATTATCTTATTATGTGAAATTTAATCACGTTGATATAATTCGTGCACTACATTAATGGAAAAACATTCTTTAAAAATTCTTAGAAAAAATATATGATATAGAATAATTTAAAAACAGTCTGATGAAAATATCCATCACCACGAAAATTTATAAACTGAGCTCGGAACAAAATCTTCAATGAACCTCTCTTCTTAATTTCTACACTCATTATCGACTTTATAAGCAAAAGATAAAAAAAAATATCTTCGATTATAAATTTAAATTATCATTATTATTATTTTTAAGTCATTATTTATCCTAGTTGATTTAAGTCATTAACCAATTTAAACTGGTTTGAAACAATTACGAGACTTCTCTAACGGTCTCTATCCAACTTTATATTATATATATATATATATATATATATATATATATATATATTGATATATATATATATATATATATATATATATATATATATAAATTTCTTTTTAACATTCTTTTTCAATTTTTCTAACTGTCAAACAAAGGTTCGGACCGATTTTGAGATGAAATAACAGCTCTGATGCCCTAGTTCTTCGTCAACCTTTTAAAAAAGCACCTGATGTCAAAGAAGCATACGCAATAATTGTACAATACTGGTAAAAGCGGGTCAACCTTTTAAAAGCGCATCTGCTTTCAAAGAAACGTACATAATAATAATAATGCAATGCTTTTAAAAGCAGGTAAACATATTTTTTCCCGTAAATTTCAGATACATCAAAACCACTTAACAAAAACATGTTCTCACATGATGATAACAAAAAATTGCATGTTTCTATCAATCACAACAAACTAGCCGGCTTTCTGGCACAGAGGTAGGGCGTCTTTCTCATGTTTTGGGAATCCCGGGTTCGCTGTTCTTCTGTGTGTTATCTATGAGATGTGTGAATGTGCCCTCTTGTAAAAAGGAGCTGTGCAGGCAAGTGAGGTGAGCGTGTAGCTAAGTCGTACTCTTGGCCCTAGTTGGCGCAACTTCAAAAACTAGAGACGCTCTTTTCGGCTTAAATCTAATGCTGTATCAGCAGGGGGCTTGTCCATGGCAAGTGCCATAGGTAGCAACAACACAATAAACAGTGGAATGGCAAGTTCAAACCCGTTATAATGATGGTAGCATTATTATCTCTCTCCCTCTCTGTCTTTGACAGCTAAGTTCCTTATTAAGAAATAGTCGTGCAAAAAGTTGGCAGCAACAACTATTTTATAGTACACCTGTTTTGAGTATAATTCTTTGCTCACTAAACGCTATGTTTTAAATTTCCATCATCATGCAACGAAGTTTGATTCCAGGATTAACCTTACAATATTTAACGAGAGACCGTAACAATATTTTTTTGCCAAGTCCAAGAGAAACACTAAAACATTTATTCAGAAATAAAGATACAATGTTTCGTGAGGAAGGATACAACCTTATCTTCCAGCGATAGATAATGCCAGATTTGAATACAATAAATTTTACACAACGACTACAGAATAAAACTTTCTTATCAAAAGATTTACATAAAAAGTATTACGGTAGAAGAGACCGAAAATATTCCAAGAAATAGAACAAGGAATGCGAACAAGCCGCTCGCCATTTACACGGATATTCTTTTCCCAGTAGAAATGCAAATGGCAATTCATCGAATACCGACTGAGCGAAACGTAATAAACCAGCAGCTTAATTTCCATATCTCCATTTATTCTCATCCTTATCTTATCTCTCCTCGTTTTATTATAATTTCATTTCCTCCGCCGAAAATTATGCAATTGAACGTGAGCGCGGATTTTAAAAATGGAAAACACGTTTTTAAAACTCAGCGAAGCTTTGTAAACATCGAATTGTTACTCGGTTATATAATGCGACGAAAATTATTAAGACGAGAAATGAATTATTGTAAACATTAGTATGAATGAACACGTGTTTCGTCAACAATGCTCAGTTATTTAAATTTCGATTGAATGACATCAAAACAATTATCTCCAAAGCGATAGAAATGCTTTCATTAACTAAACTGCCTTTGAGCAATTAATAAATAATCGATGCTATCTTGATTCAACAGAAGATACTATTATTAATACGTAAAATATTTCGAACTGAATGAGCTGGAGGCTCTTATTATTGAATTTCTATACTTAATACTTTTGTAATAATTCCAACACGTATTTAAATAATTCAATCTAGGTCCGATAATTAAATTATTCGGACGCGAACGCATTATGCTAAATTCGTAGGAATAAGACATCTGAACATATTCAGAAAATATGAACAGGCTCAAGTAAAACTGATTGGTTAGAACAAATGATTCATTCATTCATTCATTCTTCATGAATGTCCTTTCCAAATTATCCTATTTTAATTTCAAACGGTATTTCTATAAACAATTGTTAATTTATTAAAACTCTCGCCACGTTACTGATTATCATTTCTTACTTGATAGTCAGGGCATAAAAATAATTTATTTCTCCTTTCAATTTAAGTGTAAAGAAAAAAGAATTTTAAAATTCATTTATGTTCAAATTCGTTGAGATTTTCTTTTCTAAATACGTGACAAATTCAAATTAAGAAAATTAGTATTCGGTAAGATTATCTAATCATTATGAAACATGTCTGAAAATTTAAAAATGTAGGATTAAAAATAATAAAGATGCTTTGAAATTAGATCACATTCGAATCACAATAAAAGAAACTAGAGGCGTGGTTTATGCATAATTTTGAATCAAGGTCAAATAATGGGAAGACGACGAACTACTGAACTTTTCATTAAATTTCCAAACCACGCCAGCATCAGGATCATTCCGAGATATAAAATAATAACAATACTAAATTTAAAAAAAGGAATTATTGTATGAAAAAGATCGAATAGTTTTAGCTCATTTAGACAGAGAAAAAAAGAAGAGAAAAAGATAACTAGAAGGCTATCTTTTTCTCGATAGCCTTAACACGTTCCAAAAATTTTGCAACGAAATTAATCTGAATTCAGTCATGGGTATAGGAGTAGAAATAAGGATTGAGAATTAAAATCCAAAATGATCATGAGTTTTCACGCAAATGAAAATCAATATAGTTTTGAGATAAACGTCAATTTTCATTCCGATGAATCAAATGTTTCATTTGCCCTCGTAGGTATTTCATGTGCTTCTGCAATAATTTCTCTCCTCATTTACACCAACGTAATTTCGAAGAATATAATCAAAAATAAATTAATCAACCTTTTATCTTTTCAAAAAGCACAAAACTTTTCATAACTATTCTTAGTATATTAATTACTTTGAATTCTTTTTGATTATTATTAGTATTATCTTTTCACAGAGCGCAAAACTTTCCATAACTATCCTTAGTATAATAATTACCTAGCATTCTTTTTAATAATTATTATTATCTTTTCAAAGAGAACAGAATTTCCATACCTATCCTTAGTATAATAATCACACAGCATTCTTATTAATAATTATTATTAAGAGTAAGAAGTTTTGTTTAGTTATATTACCATCCCATTTGGAATCAACATAAAGCTATTTTTTGATGGACTTAGTAGTTTTGAACCACGGGAAGTTTTACACGGGGATGACAATTTAACTGGCATCCACTTTCCAAACGTCTGCACCACACCAACATTTAGCCGAAGACGTCAAAAATATCGTATACCAGGTTCATATACACAACGATCTTCAGCGAAATCAGGTCTCGAACTTCCGGCCTCAAAGAAGAGACCGTACCACAGCGGTCCTTTAAATGCTAAGCAGTTATAAGTCAAACTTCCAAATTAAGCACATTTAAATCTTTAACTTGCAATATCTTCTGAACTTACAATATGGTTCATTATGAACAAAAATTTTAATACTGAAAAATATGAGCTGCGTTGGGAAATAAACAGAAATGCAATCTAAAATGATTTAATGGGAAAAAGAAAAACTGTGCTATCGAAGAATTTGAAATAGTTTGTCTATATAATAAATACGATGACGTGTTCAGTTTTCTTATCAACTGCTCTCCAAGGAAGGAAAATTTATTCATAATTCTTATGATATTCGACAAATATTCATATTCCAAGTACAGAATATTACAGGGAGTATTATTTTCGGTATTTGCTTAAAATTTATTCTGTCGAAACAATTTTCATAACAAAACCATTTTTCGTGTGGGTGGTAAAATTTACAAACGTATTCAAAGCGAATTTTTTTCGTTAAATTCGATAAGATATAATGAGGCCTAAGATTTCGGAGCGATTTTTATAACTACAATGAGATGGCATAAAAGAAATCAAAGATTGGTCAACATTTATATGTCAACAATAATTATTTCTATTCCAATGTCGAATTATCTCTACAAATAATAACATAAGATGTTATCTAATTATTTAATAATAAGATAAGATTATTTTGACAAAAGATCCTTTTGTAAGATAAATGCAACGATTCTACTGATAATAAAAGAAACCGTTTTGGAGTTCCAAAGCAGACCATTTGATACAGAATAACCGAATTCGGTACAGATATACTTAGGAAGATGGGAATTTGCACCACAGAGCAACATTTAAAAATAAAATAGGATTTTAGACTTTCCTCATGATAGGTATTGATAATATTATTGCACAACGTTGATATTTACATGCCTTTAAAAAAATTTAAATTATCTTTTTAATGCGAAAATTCTTTTGCTGAATTCTGACAATTTATTTTCTATTATCTTTTTGATTTTGATTATTATTTAATAGATTTTTTGGTTGCACTAATATAATTTTAATTATTTTATCAAACATTTAATCACTTGAAATTTTTCTCCCATTGTTCAAAGCTAAGGAAGATGAGTTCTGTTAAATATATGTATATGAAAAATGAAAAAAGTGAAATAATAAGTGAATAATAAAATAGGACCAAGAAAATTTCAAAAGACGAAAGGGACAGATAAATTTTCCAATACTCTTATACTGTAGTGGAACTTGACTCCATTTGAACCAATCTTATTTTACTCAATGATAATAATCAATTTACACAATGGTAATCTAAAAGTAATAAAGCTATGAAAAATATATCATTGCAAAATTATTCATGAAATGAAAAGGTCTTGTTTATTGCTCATATTTTATATATATTTCCCCGAAAAATTAATTTACATCATCTTATCACTTTATAAATATTTTTTAATTCTATTTTTCATTTTAAATTTTATTGACAACTAAAAAGCAAATAAAGCATCAAAATAATTCACTGTCTTGAAAGGAGCCTGAAAAGAGCCATCCGAAAGCAAAAAAATTAAAATATAACTAATGTTTGTCAATATTTGATATTTACATTTTCCCCCCTTGATGACATTATGTGGTTAAAGAATTTAAATGAAAGTAAACAGAAATGCTTTTTTCCCTGCAAACCAGCAGGAAAAAAAGACGCCTATTAATCAATAAAAATTAATTTATCTTATTTAATAATCACAAAAAAAATCACTGTTGCGCATGTCATTTAACATCTAAATATTTCGTTATCTTACCCCCTCCCCATTTCAAGATGCTCAGGGGATTGCGAAATAGAACTACCACAGCTCATTTGACATATCTCACGTTAGATCAAATGATTCCACTGAATCTGCTTTTAAGAGATAATAAATGTCAGGTTGCTTTCGAAAAGTCTGACAATTAAAAAAAAGTTGTTTTTGAACAAAGTACGGTAAAACACTGTTTACACGCTTCTTGTTTATATACGTCGTGTCACCAGTTTCAAATGATTCCGTAACCATCGTAATAAAAAGGTATTTTGTTTATGCAACCCAAAGCTTTGACTGCATATTGCTTTTTCCTTTCTATAATAAATCGTAGCTTTTTAATAACGTCATGGTTTCTTTGTTGTTATTAAAGAGTAATTTATCCGTTAATCAATGAACCATTCAAAAATAACTGCCTGGTGATAATTTATGCGATGAAAAAGAATGTGAAGTGAGTTCAGCTTCCTTTAAAGATGTAAAATCCGTGGAAAAACTTCGAAATAAAATAGTTCACCAATACATTGAATGAATTTAAATTGATTCACAAAGGCGTATTTACTATTTACAGACAAACAACAGCCAGGCAAAACCTGAATATTTTCTTCTTATAGTCAATAAATACTACTTGCATATACATAATTTATAGCAAATATATAAATAATACTCAAGATAGGCAATGAAGTAATGATTTTCTGCATTTTAATGATAAATATTTAATTAACGTTTTCAATACTGCAGTACAAATTTTTTTAACTATGATATTTAGAAGAATTTGCATTAGCATAATTTAAGTTAAAAATAATCTGTTCAATGAAATTTCGTTTCAGCATTGCTTTATGTTATTATTTTGAAAAACGTAAAAATTATCTTTTACAGTCGTAGTACATGAATTCAGAAGTATATCTCGTGAAACAGAAAGACAGTTTGATTCATTTCGTGTATTTATTCCTTAAATCTTCAAGATGTTACAAAATTAATTCACTTTGGGATCGCTAATCGTCTATAATTCTAAATTATTCAAACAATTTGCCCTAATCCAATTAGAAAGGAATAATTCGTTTCCATTCAATCGTTCATTACAGAATTATGTTTTTAAGAAAATGACGAAATGAAGGTGTGCATTTATCGTAAGTAAAAATCTCTTCTTAATTTAGGGAAAGTATGAAGAAGAAAAAATGCTGTAGAGAGAGAGAATGAGATTTCGTGTTTTCAACCATTTAGACTCATTACAGACTGATTATTCATCCGAATTCTCTAAAAATATTTCGCCATTCGCGAGTGATCAAGAAGTCTGTTTTTCTGCAACCTGTACTGAATGTAAAGAAAGGCACTTTCTTCACCAAAATATTGCTTCCCCCCCTCTTCCCTTCCCTCCCCCCGGTTGAGGCGTCATTCATTCTGCACAGGCAACAGCGGCGGGAAGGTAAATGGGGTGGGTGACTTTGCTGTAGGTCGCTACCTCGAAATAGTTTTTTTTTCCTCTCCTAATTCCTTCCAGCCGCTTTCGCAATGCTTGCGGTTCTCGGAGGTGAATAGAGAAGTCGTTTCGGTGCAACTGCCAGCCTCACCGATGAACGCGCGGTTATTCTTGTGTCCGCAATCTATTTAAAACGTGATTGCTTATTTTATAACTCACTGTGTTTCCCCGATTTGGAAATATTCAATATGAGGTACGCAAAACTTGCAACAGCAATTTCAAGCATTTCTCTAAGAAGACAAAAAGTAAGGCAACACGAATGTACATAGTATACTCTCTAATATTCGTTACCGAGTCATCAGTGATACGTCTTTGGATATATATTCTTCAAGAATTAATACCAACTAATTATTGAAGAATAAATACTTCCACAGAATTTTAATCAGTTAAACCTTTCAAGCAATATTCAAAATTATTTAAAATATTTGTTACTTACTAAATACGTAAGATTTTTTTAAATCACAGAGCAGGATTTTATTCGTCACACATATTAACACTATTTGTTAAATATTTACAATTTTGTTTCATTAAAACAACAAAAACTTTTACTTCTCCCAAGTCATCTTTGCTCAGTTTCTCATGATAACAAACCTCCACATTCATTTAACGTCATGAGGAACAAGCTTCCATTTATCATATATGTATGTCAAGATATTTTAAAATTTAAATTAACTCTATGTGACTTCCAAAGTTGTTTTAATACAGCCCCTATTAACATCATTCTAAAATATTCTAATTTTCTGATCCTATTCTGCTTTTACTATTTATAATTCAATAAAGCTTTGTAAAATTACTTAAATCTGCACTTTCGCACGCTCCGAGTGAAGGGATAAAAATAGTGCCCTGCCAAGCACATTCTTTTTAAAACACAAGTAATTCCCTAACCCAAATCGACATGTGTAAATAAATCCCAATCAAAATCTCGCAGTATATAAATACGTGAGAATATAAATAATATAAAAATATGTTCCCTCTCTTTTACACTCTTCTGCTCTTGTACCCAACCGTATCACCCTTGTAGAATTTTTTGGCGATTAATCCATGGAATGTCATTAATAGCATTTGAAAGTGGTATTTGTGCATTATCCATGTCTTTTTCAAACAAAGATTTGACACAAAACTACACTTGTAATCACAAAATACATACCTAATTTGATCTATTGAAATCCCTATGCTTTTAAATTGTTAGTATATCTTTGAAACTATAGACAGACAGACAGCATATTGTTGGTTTTGGCTCAAAATTTGATTGATGTCTACATTCAGGGCCTGACTAAAGCAGGGGCATACTTTAAGCATAAGCATAAAAAGGCATACCCCACTTTTGTAGCGATCCCCAAATTGAATAAAAATTTTATTTTGTGGTTTTTCCTTTAATGAATGTTTTTTATTACTAAAATATTGAAGCAGAGGAGGCCCAAAAAAAGATTTTGCCCCGGGCTCCAACTAGGCTTAGTCCGGCCCTGTCTACATTACTAATTTTAAATCTGCTACCGAATTTTATCTGCCTGGCCGTCTTCGTTTATTAGTTATTAACTTGCATTCGAACAGCCGAATTGACGGATTTCCTCTAAACAAAATTTAACAAAAATCTGCAAATTTGATGTTAAGACAGTAGACTAAATTTCAACGGTCTAACTCAAAGTGTTCCTGAGTTATCATTACCGTAAACTGACACTTCATAAAAAATATAATTTTCGAACTCGGGGAGATATAAATCGTGAAGATTCATAAAAATTTCAAATTTTTTAATTTTTATTTCTTTGTCTTCCAACAATTCTAGTAAAAAAAAAAAAAATTCCAAACAGGAATTCAAAAGAAATGCTAGAAGTTTTCCGGAGCACGGAAAAAAAATGCAAGCAGCAAAAAACATTTCCTGCCAAGACTTTTTATTGAATCATGGGAAGAGACGCGTAAAGCCATGTATAAAAAAGTGTCTGCGGATTAACAATGTAAATTATTTTTTAACTATATTTCAGAAAATTAAGCTCTTTAAAAACGAGTCGAATGAATAATTTACTTCAGTGAATCTGGACAAGGGTAAAAAGATAAGAATCGCTTCTCTTAACTCACATTAGTATCTGCATATTGGGAACTTAACTTCGGTATTCCACATTTATTTCCTAATTCACCAAAACCATACATCTCTATTATTTATTCTAATTAAAAACAGAAATATGATTTATAATTATTACAGATTTGCGGAGTCACGTTATTATCACAGAAAATAGCAAAGTAAAAACTGCAGCTTAATCTAGAATTATTTTACATTTGCATCAAACCTGAAAATATACTCTTTCCAACTAAAGAATATTTCATTCATTTAATCAGCATTATTTTTCTCATATGGGTTTAAAATACGCCAAAACTTCAATTTTATATTTTTATGAATATTCAATCCAATTAAGAAATAAATTAAGCGGGCGCCGTCTGTTTTATTATAATTTAATAAAACAGATGACACCCGTTGAAACAAATGAACATTCGAACTCTTGCTTTTTAAAAAAAGTTGGCAATTGATATGGTCAAATGAATTTATAACATTCATATTCGTGACTTTTTAGACGATAAATCCTGGTACCAATTCCCCGGTAGCACAGCCTGTTGTACAATAGTGCATAATATTGTGTGATATTATAAGATATTAAACAATATTCCACAATATAAAACAATATTGCGAATATTGATCAATGTCATACAATATTGTACAATAATTGCGCGCTACTAGGGTTCATTGGAAAAATACTGAAATATAAAATCTCTGGGTATATATTTTTAAAATTAAATTATTAATTGTCGATTTGTTTTTGGTAATTTTGAATCCAATAATATATGCCGAAATTATAAAATGCAAAACCATTTATTTATATCACTTCTTTATTTCACATCTTAGATTTCAAAAACCATGTGACAACCGAAAATTCCATTTTCCATGTATTCCCACAGCCATCCTCAAAAACCGCAACGAGTTTGAGGCTATTTTTAATTATTATTTACATAGTTTTTTTTATATGAAAACTATCAGATTTGGTGGATTTGATGATTTAACGAACTTGCTAACAAGTCTACAAAATAATTTGAACTTTTTAATATATCCTCAACACTATTATCCTCAACGATATACACAAAAATGGAACACTACTCTTCAAAGAAAAAGCAACATCAGTCAACAACAAGCATACGGCGCGTGGTTTCGAGTTACCATCAAAATGACTTAGGCAACTTTTGTCCATAGAAACAGGATCGACTCCGAGGGGGAAAACTATCAACTCCAGTCCTTTTATGAATGG
Organism: Argiope argentata; assembly: GCA_026289955.1. Taxonomy (NCBI): domain Eukaryota; kingdom Metazoa; phylum Arthropoda; class Arachnida; order Araneae; family Araneidae; genus Argiope; species Argiope argentata. The sequence goes on from JAOUZG010041912.1 coordinate 824,074, forward strand.
TGATTGAATGGAGGAAAGGGTTCGAAAGGAATTGATTTATGGCCTTGAAGGGTGGGGAGATAGCATCGTAGACGACTAGGCCATTAATCATACCAATGCAGTGCGGAGAGACCTTCACAAATGTAGGCCACCCCGTCGCTGATAAAGATATTCTGTCTCAAATGCTTATGCAGATGAGTTAGCGAAAAATTGAATAATAAAGGATATTTAAACAGAAAATGCTACCTTATTTTTAGGAAGCATAAAACATCATTCTTTAGATAAAAAGAAGTGAAAGAACGAGTCTTTGTATTATTCACCGCTGACAGATCGGCAAATTGTGGTGGATTAAAGAATTGTCAATCTTTAAACAGTTGTTATTGCTGACTTGACTATCTCTCCTTCCCCAAGAAATCAAAATAAGAACTAGGTTTAGGTAATAGTTCAATTCACTAAACGCAAAAGCAGGAATTACAAAAATCTAAATATTTATATTATTATTACGAAAAAATTATCCAACTATCAGGCCACAAAAAGAAATCTCGAATGAAAAAGTAAATGAGAATAAGAGTAAAATGTTACATAATGAGTTTGCTATTAAGATTAATAAAATCATAGAATACGATTAAAATCATTTCAATTTATAATTTCTTTTAATCAAGAAATAGTAAAAAAAAAACTATTTTCAAAATAATTAATCTCTCTATTTAGCCCTATTAATAATTATGGCTTGCTATCAATGTTTTCGACCAAAAAATATAATTTGTCAAAACCTGTCTCTCTCTCTCTCAATGCTCGAAAACTTTCGGATACCCCTGTTTAAATAAAAGTTAAGGGAAAAGCGTAAAATATATATTTATTGTAAATTTAATATAATGTATTAATACTGTAAGTTATATATTCCAATGTTATGTTTCAGTATTTTTCTTTTCGTTTTTACTAACCAGGGTTAAAGAAATTGTAAGAAACAGATGCCGTTCAAGCCCTCGGAGCTCCTAAATTTTATACCCTTTTGTTACAATGTATCTTAGTTATAAACTCATCAATTTTCACACCTACTTAATAGATGATGGAATTATCAATGAATGAAAACGGATGCTTGAATGCAATTATTTGCGAAAGCACTTATAAGCTGTAAGAAAAATGTATGGAGGAATTGATGGATTATGGACTTCAGATGCAATATAATAATGTATTTTGTAATCATAACTCTATGAGTTTGGTGATTCAAAACACTATCAAATGATAGTTTAGTTAGCACTATTCAGACAGTTTTCGAGGTACAATTAAATTTAATGAACATCAATTCGTTTCAGTGATGTACGTACGAAATCGATATTTGAGTTGATTCCAATCAGATTACAACAACGAAATTACTTTCAAATAACAAAGTTTAAAATAAACTAACAGCTCAAAATAACAACAGCATTAGATAACGGAGAATAAACTTGTGTTCAAAGCTGTATACTCTTTAATTTAAAAAAAAAAAATGCAATGCGATCAATCTGACGCAAAATCTGTCAAACTAAATCAGAGAGATCTTTCGAGGCATGTAATAAAAATAATTCAACTATAGTTGTTGATACCTAACTACTTGATAGATGGTACACTTGACCCGCTTCACTGAAGGTTTACAACATTCTTGGCTCTCAAAAGCCCCGAGATAAACACTCCGGTTAAAGTAACAACTTCCAGATAAAATGTTAGATTAGAGAACTTCTTAATGGTTCTGTACTCAACTGATTTCTAAAATGCTTTAGAAAGATGGGCTTTTATCGGCAGTTATCCGAAAGAGGTCACCTCACGCACGGTTGGTTCCCAACTAGGCGGGGGGGGGGGGGGGGGGAGTGATTTCTTGCGACGACCTTAAAATAACGTTTCACAATGTATCCTCTACAGCTATAGATACATTTCGTTATAAAGGAATCACATAATTCTTTCTGGTGTTTTTAAAAACATAATAAACAATTACAAAACAGAGATTTATAAATAATTAGTTATAAAAATGTATTATTTTTCCCATAGAAAGAGATAAAATTAAATAATTTTGTGTTAGTATGCCCATAATTTAAAATATATTACATTTCAAACAACATTTATTTATATCTTAGAAATTCTATTTCAAACTATAAATAAACGTTAATAAAACAATAATATACGCTACGCATAAATAAAAAATATTAAATAAAAACGGTTTTTCTCTAAAAGGATTGTGCTTTCCGATTAAAATAGAAAATTAAAAGAACAAAGAAACCACCAATCAGATTCCTGTGTCAAGTTTTATCATCAAAACGAAGCATTTCCAAATTGTACTGTACATTTATTTTGCACATATAATTTATAATCAATTTCTTTTCTTTAAAAATTTCTTTGAAATTTAAGTAAAAACAATGGGAAACATGTTTTACCACAAAACAATTTAATAACAATGTAAGTTTTTATGTCTCAAAACAGAAACTTGAACAGAATAGATTAGGGGCTGATAAATATTAATGAATAATATGGAACAAAGAACCACTTCCTATGGATTCCTCACCTCCCCCGTTCTACTCACGATATTATTCTTCATCCAAGAAGAAAGGATCATAATCAATAAGAATAAAAGTATACCATTAAATATAATGATTTTTGTATTAAAAAACTGATAAATGAGCTATAAAACAATGATATTAAAAAATCTGATAATTTGTAATTCTTCATTGAATAACTGCAACAGATCCCCCCCACCTCGAATTGTAAAGTAAAAAGTGCTTTAAGCAGAATTATTCACAGGCAATTTATCTAATTTTCATTTTTGTATTGTTAAATAACTTAGGGGAAGAATATTCGAATAATTTCTTGCGAATTCGAATAATTAGCAGTGTCCTCCATACTTATAAATATAATCAGTTTCACAATATAAAATTTTAAAATCAAGTTTAATAAAAAAAAATTAATTAAGAGCATTTCAAACATTTGCCCATTCTATAAATGAATGATTAAGAAACTGCTTTTACTTAAAATCACTAAATAACAAACATTTCCTTCGCTGAAAGTTCGCTCACACACAAATAAACCAACAGCGAAAGTACACGAGCGAACTTCTGCAGCAACAGGACAGTCCCTCCCTTAACAGCAGGCGACTTCATTATCGCGTGTCGTCCCTGCCGAACGATAAGGAACGGTTCGCTGACATAATCCACTCCACTGCTATTCTATGCTAATGACGTCAAGAACATTCTGACTCCTCCCCCCCCCCGCTGCCACCGCCTTCGCGAGAGACAAAAATACAGCCAAAAATTAGGATCGTCAACTTTACGAAACAGTTGGTAAATAATCCCAAGAAATACCATTAATTCGATGTCTCGCAAACAAAGCGTTTCGCTTTCACAATGCGGCCGAGTCACGTCACTGCGACACCTGTTTTAATTCACGGAAATTTTAAATGTCCTTCATTCACAGGTGACAGTGTTAAGAGACGTCGTGATTAAGCATTACGCAAGGTGCACGGGTTCCTTATATGGAAATCCGAAACATTTTAATGCGCATTCTTAGAAATACTTCGAGGTGGCTTTGATGATATGGCATAAGGCGAAAAGTGTAAACGATCTGAAGTAATTGTGCTTGCTATGTTGTATTAAATGTAATCGACGGCTCGAAACATAATTTCGCGGTAAGACGATTATCCGCAGATTGAATAGCTTCAAACAAGATGAATGCCAAGAATTTTGAATAGCCAAAATTTTCATTCAGCTAATTTCCATTTAATGAAGCGATTAAAAAAATTTCTGCGGAACCTTGACTTTGAAAGATTTTTACTCCAAATAGTAAGAAAGGAAAGTTCTACATATAACGAGTTTTTTGGACAAATGTCATTTCTCACAAGAGCCATCCAACTTTACATTTATCGAAGTTATAAAAAAAGTAATCCAATCGATGGCTGTAAAAGATCACAGCACCTGAGATGCTGAAGATCTAAGATTTGTCTATTTTTATTAACGCTGTCGAAAACGCTGTGATTACTGAATATGCTACGTGGCATTACAAATTAGAAAGTGATATAAAATGTAATGAAGACACTACAGGAAGAGATAAAGAAGAGAAAGAAGACCAATCATCTAATAATACAATACTAAGAGGATCAATAGTTATAAGAATGTATTATGGAAGACATACTTCAGTTTTTATAAAAGCAAGAAGGGTTTTTTTAAATGAAAATTGTATTCATTTTCATAAGCATATAACTAGGACAATTTTATAATTCAGATTATACATTATAATAAATAAATTGGCCTAGTAAAGGGGTTTTTTTTTTAAATCCGCGTCCCGTTTTCATAATATAATTTATAAATTCTTATTTTAAGTATTCTCTTTGTAACGCAATTTTAAAGCGAACTGAGATAATATTCATTAGAGATTCGTCTGTATTTTGAAAGAGGTTATTTCTCTTCACATAAAATTTTTCTTTTAGGCATCTATTAATTTTAATTAATAATCATTTCCCAAATTAGTATGAAAAATATTTTTTAATTAACCTTCATATAAGAAAATAAAAGATATTCCTCAGTAAATAATAGTTATGTGTGTACATCTAAAAAGGCAAAATTCAAATCGATGTAAAATGATGAATGGAAAACGAAATTTTTTATACACTGAGTAGCGAAGTATTTCTCATAAATAAAAGCGATGCTTATGAATTTTATTTTATCAAGCACTGGAAAATTTAACAACAAAGTAGGTCAAGGGACAACAAGCATTTTGAAGTTGGATATTGCTCGGGAAAAGCTTGTTTCATCATTCTAATTTAAAACACAAAACATTTATGCGATAAAAAAGACAAGAGCGATAAAAATCCGCCCGAAATTCACTTTTGCCGTTGATATCATTCTTCTCTTATATATATATATATCACGGATCTGACATCATAATAAATTCGAGGCACTATAAGAATGAAAAATTAAGCAAAATATGAAATTTCAGACTAAACGCCAAAACGACCAGAACAAAATTTATAATCCAATAAGAAGAATAATTGAAAAAATAAGGAAATAATTATTAAAGCCTAAAATTCAACAATGTAGTTTATCCCAATTATAATCACGTTACCATTGCCCTAATCGTATAGAATAATCACTAATAATTGCATTTGTTATTAAAATTCATTGTGCTTTTAAAAATGACATAAAAATTATTAAGAAATAAAAAAAACAAAAGCAGAAACTATATCATACATAAAATTCTACAGGCAATAATAATATTGACATCCCAATGTTTTCAAGCCCTTGTCACTTCTTATTATCTATATTTACAGGCTCAAAAATTAGTAAAACTGAGAAAGGAAAATCCCCCGCAAGTTAAACTTCAAACTCAATTCGAAGAATTAAGTTAAAGCAAGAGGAGCGAGGGAGAGAAAGAACAATAACTTTTCTTGCTACCCCTTTCCAGTAAATATCGTTTACCTTTATCGAAGACGTTTAAAGAACAATGGAAAGAAATAGAATAGAAGACGCAGGGAGAGAGGCAGAAAATTTCTGTTGCCCTTGAGAAAGATCGAATGATTTCTTAATGAAGATCAGATGAATGAAGACCAAAACTGCGGACTCATCAGTTGGAGTAAAAGACGTGAAACTCAAGCGGTTCTTTCATGTTCGAAATAATGCTATTTTTACGCAGTCATTCAGAAGCCAGTGCGGTTAAATCTATTTTTTTTAATATCTTTTCCTGTTTTTGTATATTTTAGTGGAAAATATTTTTTATTCATTAATAGATTCATATGCTATTTTGCTTTTTTTTTTCATTGACCAGTAAGTATTTATAAATTACTAATCATTTAAAAGTTATTAATGCATTAAAGACACTGATTTCTCTCTCTCTCTCTCTCTTTTAAGGGATTCAATTCTGTAAGAAATATTTGTTATAAATTTGCAATCGCTGATAAGATTCTTTAGCGAGAATGTCAAGTTATTTTTGAAACACTCTGAAGTTAATAAAGATATTAAACTTTTTTAAAATTTAATTTAGTTAAAAAAATTTAATTTTGAATCAAAATTTATGAGACTAAATTATTTGTATACTTCGACTATATAAAAAAATCTTTAATAATAAATTTAGGACTACCTCAATCACGAAGCAGTTCCACCTCATTAGTAGCCGCAATTTCATAGCAACAAATTTACGTAGAGGAAATTAGATTTTTCTAACTTAAGCCTACGAATTATTCATATTTTACTATCACACTATGTTTATAAATCATAATAACTAATATAAAAAAAGCTGTAACAAATATGACCCTGAAAATTTTAGGATTTCCTTGAATTTTTCACAATATACAGAAGGAAAAAAACGCATAAAAACTAGACCCCCCCCGTAACATTTAATAAGCATTTCTTCCAGACTTGCATCACATTCCAGTCCCCGACTTCCAAGGGGGGGGATCACCACCTTTATACTCAAACAATCGCGGCGAAGTTGGTGTGCTTTAAAGTAACAAGGACACCAGACAATAGAAATAAGTGGGTTAACCTTTTCTCTGCCTCCTAAAGGTCACAGAGGAAGTCCTCTCCCCTTCCTTTTTTCAACTCTACTTTTCACGCTCCCCACCTCCCCTCCGATGTAGATGAGTCGAAGGGAACCTCCCGGGGTGAAACTGGGTCACACCACAAGTTTTCACTCCCCTCCCCTTCACGAGCGTGTTTATTCACTTAGCATGTGGAGTGCAACAGGACCGTTTATTTTGAAAATGTTTTGGGGTCCGTAAAATCTGAAAAGATTCACGCTGCAATGGTGTCGACATTGATACTTTTGTAGTCGCAGAATTCATCTTTCATATAAAGGTATTTCATTCTACTATATCAAAATGAAAAAAATTAATAAGAAAAGAAATAATGAAAGTCTATTCGCAAGACAAAATAATAAATTTATTAAAATATATCCCAATGCAGCGTGGAAAACAAAGTTTAAATCAAGAGAGGTAACTTGCCAAGCTTTAATTTAAACTTTAAGCCACCTCCCCCTAAAAAAACCGACACTCGAAATAAGATAAAACGTTAATTAGGCTTCAACCTTCTTTTGAAAGCCATAAACATTTCAAATTATAAAGTTTTCACTCCTTTAATACAAGTATAGTTTACACTTATATTATTTATGCAAGTGACGAATAATAATTACTAAAAATATTGCACAAATATATTAATGCTTGTTTTGATGAATGCTAATTTTTCACAAACTATATCATTTCACATTTCTCAACAGATGCGAAAATAATTATTATGTTTCTTAATAAAACAGATTATGAATATTCAAAAAAAGGAATAACACCAAACTAATACGAAATTCATATACTGCAGAATAAATATTTTGTGTGTTTTCCTGCACAGGAAGACTGGATCCCTTTCTTACACGGAAAATTTTAACGTTTCGTTTATTCAGAAGATATTCTCAAGGCATACGAAAAATAGCCATTCCGAACGCATGACACGTTCTTACAAACGGCCATGAAAAAATCTAATCTACCGATTCATATCTCATTATTCGGTTTTATTTATAAACCTAACAGCTAGCACTAAAATCCGTGGTGGTCTTTTTATTTTCCAACCGATTTATTATCAAGATTCTGTGCAGAAGTCGACGTATTTATTAAAACTAATCAGAATAATTTGTAATTTTATTTTATCTTTAGAAAGTTTTAAAAATATAAGATAATGGTTATTCGTTATATCATGTTCCGATAAGATCACTAAATTTTTTATTTATTACTTGACTTCATTAATACTGAAAAGCCCCAAACATCCATTCAACAAAACTACTGCCAGCGCTTCATATGCCCTTTATGCGTTGTCATATGAGGAAGAGCAATGTTAGTACAAATACATTGAAGAGTAATTTCTGAGTACAATTTTTTTTTTTTTTTTTTTTTTTTTTTTTTTGCATTGAAACTATTATGTAACAAAATGATTGAGGCATTCTTTACATGATTTATAGTTTTAAAAAAGCTTAGTAAGAAAGAGACGAATAGTATTCGGTAGAATTGATGAGAATAACTGATGTTCCAGAACAAGGTCAAGACATTTCTGCTTATTAATAATAATGAATCTAAAACAAGAAATGACTATGTTCTGACAACTCCAAGGTTGACCACGTTATGGCTGGAATCTACAATTAGCGACTTCTTAAACTATTATATTATTCAACTATTTTTTAATTGTAGATCTTTGCTTCATCAGATAAGTTATGATGCCGAATATCCGTAGGAAAGAGGAAATTATTTTGATCAATTAATTAATTCCAATAAATAATTAAACTCACTTTCTGTCTGTAGCTATTCTAATTGCTGTCAAAATTACACCCTAAGAGCTCTTGTCAATACTGTCAAGAAAAAGGTTACATCGCAAAAATATGAACTTTTGATTGAAGTGATCTTTTCAAGAACTATCAAATTATAAAGGTTTAAGAAGTATATCTACTAATTATCATTTTGCATACTCGAGTTCATGTTCAGAAAAAGGTAAATATCTCCGAATTGAATTCATGCGTTTTACTATTTCAGATGACATTGTTATATGTGAGGGTTTTTTTCTTTTCTTTTCTTTATTATTAATGCAAGTTTTTAATTATTTATTCCGCGTTAACCTTCCACGTGGAGTGGATTTGTCATCTAGAAGGATTCTTTTCAATGCTCATTTGTATCATGATGAAAAAGTATAATTAACGTCAAATAAAATATCAAATATATATACAAGTTATTACAAAAATAAACCAAATAAATTGATTTAAAAAATTGCACGTTCATTTAATAGACAAAAATATCACTTTTTATAAATAATAGATTCAATTTTACTGGGATTTTAAGAATCCTCACGAAATAATTTTTTCAGAATTTATATAAATTTCCCAACAAAACATCTAGTTCATAATAATCTAAAACTTAAATCCAGAATTGGTGGAAAAAAAAGTACATAGCTAAAAATAATTCGTTTATAAATCTTAGATTTCTTAAAACATTGGGGGAACCATACAAGAAATATCAACCCCCTCACTGTTCCGTATCTGTAAAGTGATAATACATAATAAAATAAACCAGATTCTTGATTTTTGGATACCTTATATTCATTCATCAAGAATCTTTATAGGTAACCGTTGACAATTTTTATACCTATTTTAAAAAATTGCACAGTTTAACGGAAAGAAAAGGCTAATCGGGAGATATATATATAGAAGATGCACAATTCTCTAGTCCAAAAAGATTCAAAGAAAAGCCATATATGTTACAGAAAAAAATCCATTAATTTTTGTCCTTGAATTTTTCCTTAAAGACGTCTTGTATAACCGAAGCCTTACTTGCAAGCTGATACCTTGTATCTTAAAGTAATTAATCTTGGAACCATCAGATAAGCTGATAAAAGTCCCACAGGACAAGGCGAGGGGAGGCCGCGATGGCTTCACGGCAGAGGAGTTTCCGACTTCGGGACCCGAGGGTCGCGAGCAGGATCGAATTAAGTCTTCGAGAGCTTAGTAACGCCAGTCGCAGGGGACTCCTTTCCCCCTCTGCACACTTCCGGAAATAAGCTTATGGCGACATTCAGAAGCCAAAGCAAGGAAGAACAGCATTATGGAAACGTTATTCAGAAACGTTTTTCAACGGGACATTTGAAAGTGATTTCTTGCCATTTATTGTTTTCAGTTCTGAATAGAATTGGTGAATAACTCTTATAATGAAGATCAGTTACTCTTATTGTAAATTTTAATTCATCATTTACAAAGAAAAAGAAGAAGACGGGGAAAAAAAAAAAACGGCACAAGTAATAAGACTTTTTATCGTATCAAAATATGATGCTGTTTTGGGGATGAGGCTTGTGGAGTCCTCAAATATCCGTAGGCGAAAAATAACACGAGCATCTCAAAAAATCAGCGTTTAATGATGGGTTGCCATCGCATTCACAAAAGCTCTGCTTTAAAAAAAAGGGAATGACTACAGCCAATAAAACCTAGAAAAATGTCATTTTGAGCACGTGATTATGTGAAGTGAAATAATAGGAAATGCGATATTTTTTTAAGCAATTAATGCGAGGCATTAATTGCTTAAAAAAATATCGCATTTCCTATTATTAATTAATTTTTGGGTCCTATTATTAATTAATTTTTTGGGTCGTTTGCATGCCAAAGTGACTCATTCAATAAAACAATTAAAATGAATAAAAATATCGTTTAACCTGCACGAGCACTTGGTGCTTGGTCGTTCAAGGAATTATGTTCTGACATGATACACTGAAATATGCATAGCGGATTTCATTTTAATCTTTTATCTTCAGATGTCTTAATTAGTTCTAATTTCTACCGATTACTCTAAAATTGAATCTGCTTTTCAATGAGTGAGAAGTATCATAAGCAAAAATTTTCATCTTTTTTAAACATTAAAATAAAAATGAAATTTTTTTGCTTTTGATAATAAATTTAAAAACTTATATCACTAAAAAAAATTTTACAAAAAGTTTCAAATAAAAAAAATACTCAAATGAAAAACTATCCTTTATATAATATTCAATTAAATTCTGAATTCAAATATATTTAACCGCAAAAGTTTATCTGGTGCTCATATTGTCCCACTTCCATTGATAAATAAATAGTTATTTTGAAGAAAAAAAAAAGTTTATATAAAGTTTAAAGGAAGATATAAAGTTTTGTTTAAATTTCTTAATTCTTTAAAAATCAATATTTAAAAAATACTATAAATTTGCAGTACTATTTTGTAATACAATCCTGATAGGCAATCCAATACCACTAGAATATAACTTTTTAAGAAGTATAAAACAGCAAGAAAAAACAAACTTATACATGCTATTATACCAAATCATGAAAATAAGATTTATATTACAATTTCCTTCCTTAATTAACCACTTTAAAATTTAAGAGAACTAGTTTTTACTAGGAAAGTAATTTTATTACATAAGTTTCTTTCAATGTATTCTGAAAAAGGGTTTAAAGTAACAATTACTCCACCTATTTAAGCATATGGTATGAACTATAGCAGTTAAGTGGGCTCTGATAATTAAAATATGGAATTTACTTATATTCTATACACTCAAATGTTTAAACCTGCAATAAAATTTAAAACTGAAAAAAATAATTTTAATAAAAATGTCTTTAAATATCATATTTTTAAAAGAGATTCATTGGATTATTGAACAGTTTTCATAATGCTTAATATTTCGTGTATCCATATAATGAACCGTCTTTGTTTTGAGCTTCAAATAAATTCAAAAAATATCTATTAAAAATCAATATTCACTTCTTCAAATTCCCTTTTAAAAAATCTAGCTATTTTATTCATTTGTAATATATAATAAACAATTAGGCCTCTAAGTGAAAAAAAAAAAGATACAACGCAAAATAATCAGGCAATTTTGCAGATTAGCTGATTTCATAGATATTCTGAATAAAGAAATTCATTATCTAAATTAAGGTGAAAATTTTTTTTGTGCACTTTTAATAAATAAACAAATAAGAAGTAATTTTAAAGAAAATTATAACTTCGAGCATTTCAGCAGACTACGATATTTTACAATCATATATTACCATAATTACCTCAATTCACTTTAAAATGACTTCAATTCCATTAAGTTGAATGAAAATTACGCATTCAACTGCACAAAGCAGAATGGCCAACACCTTCAGTGTATTATGAGACGAGCCAGGGACATTTTTAAAAAACCGAAGCGGGCAGCGGTCTGCTTTTGTTCGGGCAGCACACACGCGCTATTTATTACTAATGAACACACATATTCACGTAGCAGATGTCAAAGGCAAGTTTCCGTTGACAACCGCGGCCCTCTCGAATAATTAAAAGCCTTTCCATCCGATGCCGCCGACACGAAGCACCAGAATGTCAACATCTCCTTCCCTCTCCCCCCTCCACCGAATGGAACGGTCTTCCGGAACGAAATGTAGCTCCAGAGAGAGTAGGGCACGGAAGAACAGCCCCCCTCCAGTCAGTCCCATTAAGCATAGATCTCACGCCGATTTTCGCTCACACACCCCATTTAATTGAATTATACAAAAGGAAAGCGTGCAGGAATCTTAGAACGCAAGCCCGGTCCGCAAAATGGCATCAACTCCAAGATAATTCTAGTAGTGTTCCTAAGTTTTAACATTAGCATGGAGCATCTCATTTAGAGTCAAGTGATTCAGTCAACGTTTTCGCCAAATGGTTCGACATTCGAAATTAAATAATTAACTCGTTAACCGGCTATAGAATTTTATTGAAAAATTAATACTGGGTTTAAAGGCTTATTCTGCGAAGATATATTTATATAATTAGTATCTTTTCATTTTGGTGCATCTTTTAACAACGTTTGGCATTTTATAACAGTGCTACGCTAATGGAGTAATTTTATAACAAATAAGTGAATATTTTGTTTCATTCAAATAATATTTTCAATCTAAATCGCAACAATACGCATAACTGTTACGTCGGTCACTTTAAATAGTAAATTATATAAAGAGTGTGATTGGTAAAGCTAAACGATAGCTCGGAGGTCAGATTACTTTGTTGGGCACTATGACGATACTACTGAAATAACCAAATGTCGGTAACCCCCTATGCCGGCCAAGATGGTAAAAAGGTGATTATAATTGTGACCAAGAAGCAATGTGCATAACAATAATCTATTTGAAATACTATGATAATCCTTTATAATTCCACATTTGTCGGGGAAGAAAACGGTTACACATTTTTTTAAATTATTTTTTTGTAATAATTCCATAATTTTTAAACAATTCTCTTTGTTAAAAAGCTCGTATGTCAAATCTGTTACCAGGTTTTTTCTTAGTATAGTATTTCTTACAGTATTGTTAATTAGTCATTCATATAGAAAAAAAAATACACTAGGAAAAATTTTCAGATTAATTTCCGGGAATTAAAATAAAATTATTTTACGGCATCATAAGTTTTAAAACGAATTCTTACCAGCAGAAGTGCTAAAACGAGTCCTTACATCGCAAATGAATAATTATTACTTCTCCATACGCGAAGGATTAAAAGGATTTAATTACAACAATAATTAATGTCTCGTTTTTAAATTTAATTGTCTACTTATAGGATCATATTATTTTCCTATGAGGAAAAAGGAGTAAATAAATAACTGGACACTAGCTTTTTTTAAACGATATTTTCTAAAAAACAGGTGTTTTAAAAATTCAAAATTCATAGAATATAGAATCAAAAACAACAGCAGATAATGCATCGCAAATAAATGGGGATTTTAATTAGTATTGGCTGATTAAATACATCCCCTAAAGACATTTATATTGGGGCGCCCCGAATTCGAGTCCCGATACGGGCATGGTTATTCTGTGTTCTATCTGTGAGGTGTGTGAATGTGCCTTTCTGTAAAAAGGGGCTGTGCAAGAATGTGATGAGTGTGTAGCCAAAATCGTACTCTTGGCCCTAATTGGCGCTACTTGAAATAAGAGACGCTTATTTCGGCTTAAATCCGCTGATTCATCAGCGGGCTCGTCCATGGCAAGTACCATTTATAACAGCATCAGACATTTATTCACTATCATTTTACTAAAACAATATTAGCAATACTCTTGAAAAGCATAGAGATAAGCAATTTATTATCCGGATTTTAAATGTATTTTTAAATTAAATAAAACTAATTTTCACGATTAAACAATGGAAGAGATTTGTATTTACTAGGTCAGAGTCTCTCCAATTTGCAGAAGCACGGTTTATCAAAAAATCACAAAACAGATCTGGAATTTCAACAAGCAACAATCTATACTAAGTACTGCTGTGACAGCTAATACAAACAGCAACTATGTCATCATCAGTTAAAAAGGGTGACTTCAAAAGCCTATGTAACGTAGAAAAATGATATGCTGATTACAGTAATCTGATTTAGAATTCCCAGAATCCAAAATTAAGAGTCACGCATATGCAAGAAAGTATTTATAATACAAATTGTATTGCTTGCATGAGGAGTTGGTTAACACACATAAGATGAAAGTGTTATTATTAACTCTGGACTCTTAACATTTGATATTAAATACGGGTCATTCAAGAAGATTTGAATACTCAAATACCAGGTTGACAAAAAGCGCAATAAAAAATAATAAAAAATTTAAGTCAATTCCTACTTTAGGTCAACAAGAATTTTTTTTATTTTAGTTACTTTTTATTTTTATTAATTGTAATTATTCAATAATTGATTAAAAAACTATACTTGGTCCAACAAAAAAAATCAAATTCGCATCCGTTGGAAATAAATCAGAACAGACACAGAACAAACTCCATTGGCGTTGAATTTTCAACGTCAATTGAGGCAGTGCAAATACGTGAATTTTCTACACTAGTTGGGATAACGCAATAAAGATTAGAAATTTTTTTATTTTCTTGTCTGTATTATTTTAATACGAAAGTACTTCCAAATTGAATCCGAAATATCCATTAATTAAAAATGTTTAGTTTTATTTTTAATGTTTGATGCATTTAAACAGAATTGTTTGAAATAACCGGCCGAAAATATGTTGAGCCTAACCTCATTAGCGTGGGGGGGGGGGACAAACTGAATTCCTTTACTTATTTGGAGTCGGGGAAATGAAAGATTTTTGGCGATAAAGTTAGTTTATAATTAATTAATAATGAATTATTTTTTGAAAAAAACTGTATTAACCTCGAGTTTCATCCCTTACAAGTTTTAAAAAATTTATTTGAAAAGTAGATGAATCAAAAGTATTTTATTGACGATTGAAAATTAGAACATATATTTATATAGGAAATTAATAGTAGTAATTGAAAAATACCTCTTTAACTGAGCTGAAAAGCCGTCCTCTAATATATACCAGCAATAACAAACCTATTAATTTGTGCATAATATATAGATTAAAGAGCATTAAAAAAAACTCAAAGCTATTAACAGAAATGATATCGCTATATTCTGAAAATATCACTCGTTCAAATCCTAGAAAGACTTCAATGTTCTTCAGTAATGATCTGTTCATTATATTAAAATGATTCTTTTCTAATTAGTCATAATATATGTCGATGCAAATGAACCTTAAATAAATCACATTACAAGGAGGGGGGTGAAATTCGATTTATATCCACAATAACGACCCTAAATCCATAAAACAATGCCCTACACACAAGACAACAGATTTTCATCGCTCTAAACCAAGCGGGAGAAAAATAAAACATCTTGTTTTAATAAAACGTCATTACCTAAACGGCACACAATAGCGCGAAATTCATTTTTAAATAGTATTATTAGTTATGCCGCTCGTTAAAAAAGAATTCCATCCGATACGCGAAGAGCCGAGTATCGACTTCTTCCTGGCAATGTGCCAGAGAGAACGAACGGCATCCCAACTTTCGGGCCGCGAAGAAAGAAATCAGAAACTAACAACAAAAGAATGAAATGAAAGTCGATTGGGATGGAGGTGGGGGAAGTAATAAAATTTTAAAGCGAAGCTCAATACAAGAAAAGGAAAATAAGAAAAGATCTTGGAATCCCAGAGAAATAAATTTAAAAAGTGAAGTTTTTAAATAGTAAGCGGAGATTAACATAATTTGCTTCAATATATCAGGACGTCAAGTGTTAAGGCAAATTGTAGCATGAAGTATTTTTACGAGAATTTTTTTTTAAATATCGAAATACATGCTCAAATTATTTAGAAAGTTACTAGAGAAATATTTTCACTTTAAAGAAAGTGTTAATCATTTTCTACTTTAGTATACGAAGTATATAAGAAACTAGAAGTTGATCTCGAGGTGTTAACTATTTGCTGGATGTCCCGTCTCGGGCACAATTCGAGACGGTGCATTATTCCGCTCTTTATATATATATATATATATATATATATACAAGGTGGCCAGAAATAAAACACCCCTACTCTGACCTCCATGGATATCGAACTACTCAGTGTAAAGGCTCAAAATTTTGTACACATACTATTCAAAATATGGGGAAACGGATTTCACGAAAAAAAAATTAGTTCCTGAAATCACCGATAGGTAGCGCTGCACAACTGGAACTATGATCAAAAGACACAAATAATAATAAAAATTAAAATGTTTATGCGGAATGGAATGCTTCCATGCTTCCTTTTTAATTTTTCTGCCCCTTATGGAAAATAAAAATAGTAAAGAAGCTGGAACTCCCGTTGTAACTGCAATTTCATACTGTAACCAGAAAAATTTGCATAAAGCATGGTTAGAAGCCATGTTCTGGGAAAGAAGTTAAAAGGTGGGGAATGTCATTCTTATTAGTGATGGCTGTCACGCTGCCAGAACGCGCTTTGCTTGTGAAGTTGTTTTACGAGAATAAAGGAAATGCTCCAGCAGCACTTCGAGAGTTTCGCCGACTTAAGGATTTGCGTAAGGGACCATTGCTTCCACAAGCTCTCAGGAGAATGATCGCTCGATTCGAGGAAACTGGACATCTTGGAGTTCAGCCTGGTCGAGGACGCAAACCGGTTCGTTCAGATGTCGTTGAAGATGTTGCCACCGGTATTGTTGAACAGTCAATGGATAATGTTTTAGGCTGCAGTAGTGCACGTGCAGTGTCACGACACTTGGGTGTTCCCTATAGCACAGTGTGGAACGTACTCAGAAAAATGGTGCATTGTTTCCCGTACAAAATCCGCCCTAATCAACAATTGCTGGCCACAGACAGGGAGATGCGACTGACCTTTGCATTGACATTTCTTGCTAGAGTTGAAGTGGATGCATCGTGGCCGTGGCAGATTCTGTGGAGCGATGAGGCCCATTTCCACCTCAGTGGAACAGTGAACACCCATAACTGTCGCATATGGGACACGACAAACCCCCGTACCTTCCAAGAGATTCCACTCCACTCACCGAAAGTTACAGTCTGGTGTGGATTCACAGCCACATTCATCCTTGGACCGTTCTTTTTCGAAGAGGTTACTTCCAATGGCCTTGAGACATGTACCGTGACGGCCAACAGGTACAAAAGGATGCTCGAAACATTTGTTGTACCCCATTTGCAGCAGCGCCAATGCCTTGACACCATTACTTTTATGCAAGATGGAGCACCTCCACACATTGGACTCCCTGTGCAACAGTTTCTTCGCCAACATTTCACCACTGACAGAATAATCAGTCGCGCGTTTCCGACAACTTGGCCATCTCGTTTACCGGATCTTAATCCGTGTGATTTTTGGCTTTGGGGACACTTAAAAAACCTTGTTTATCGAGAACGTCTGATAACCTTGGCAGATTTGAAAGAGAGTATCAGTCTGCATGTGAGAAACATCTCAGATGACCAGTTACGATCCGCAGTTGAACAAGCTGTCCACAGACTTCACATTTTACATCTTCAGGAAGGGAACCATATTGAGCAGCATTCCCTGCATCGATAACGTCCTTGTTTCATGTATGCTTGGTACTTTCAAATAAAATGTGTTTAAAACGTGTTTTTGTGTCTTTTCAGCATACGACCAGTGGTACAGCGCCACCTATCGGTGATTTCTGGAACTAAATTTTTTTTTCGTGAAATCCGTTTCCCCATTTTTTGAATAGTATGTCCACAAATTTTCAAGCCTTTACACTGAGTAGTTCGATATCCAGGGAAGTCAGAGTAGGGGTGTTTTATTTCTGGCCACCCGGTATATATCGATTGTTAAAAATACCTACAATTACTTTTCAAGAAGTTTTACAAAATTTTACATTATCTTTCAATTTTACCAGAAAATTTAGATTAATTTTTCCATGGAAAATTAAATTTAAAATCATTATATATATTTATTTTTCAGAGCAATAAAACAAGTTCTTGTTCAGATAAATATTTGCTCAAAGAATGACTTTTTCGAGTGCAAAGGGTTTATATAGTTTCATATTTAGACTCTACATACCATATTTTCAGAATTATGTAAGTTTGTCACTTTGTAAATTGTGAATACAAAACTGAACATTAAAAAAAATAATTAGAACGACGGATGAAATTTATGATGTGGTCCTTCCTACAAATTTGTAAATTTCTGTGAAATATAGGACAAAAATCCTTTCATGGGAAATCTGTCTGTCCGACTCTTAGTAAAAGCACGATAGTATTTTTTAAAAAAGATATTATCATAAGTAATTTTACAGAATACGAAATATAATTAATAGGATAAAAGATATGTATTAAATTTTCAATTAAAAATTGCCTGAATGAAAGCATGAATTGGCTGTCTATTGGTATATATATTTGCAACGTTCCCCATCTGAGAACTCATCTTGAGTACTTTTAATGTGTGAAAAGTACTTTAATGTGGGTGACGGCAGCTTTGTAAGAAATTTTAATTTCTTTTATTCATTTCTAGGATGATATAAACTTAGAGCTGCTCGGAATGAAATTTGAACAAGAGAGGAAGAGGAAACAGATAATCGGAATTGAAAAGAGATAATTCGATAGATTTTTTTATAAGCAATTGAAATTTTAAGATAAATCGAAATCATATGATGGTTGAGTCTGCTTCGAATAAGATATTTCCTACTATACAAACTGAAACAAACTTCTGGGCGCATTTTTTTAAAAAACAATAGCAGAACATAGAATTTAATATCACACATCGTTCGCAACTGTGTTATATCACAGAAGAGAATTCTTTCATAAGTGACTGTGCTCCTCGTGAAATCATTCCAGATTTAACAACTCACTCAGAAGACCCACTAAATAAATAAAGGCAACACGCAAATAAACACAACTCTCGCATGATACAAATTCTTTGGCATCGTCCTTGTTACGAACAGACAACCCTATTGGAATAAAGCCAATCTTGATGACTTTAAGGCTGCATTTCGTCGCCATTTCAAACAGGTCTAGGCAGCTTTCGCCAATATATACTTCCGTTTGTTGTGTCACTGTCAGGCTTGTAATAGGTAGTATAAATAACAGTTTAAAAAATACAGTGAATCCAAGTTCAACAACCATACACAAGATAAAAAGTTTATATTTACATACAGTTCACGTATCGAGGCAATGGGGGTTTTGGTGAATGTAAGAAAACAATGTTCGTTGTCTTACAAGCATCGATATCAATTTAACAAAAATTTTCTCATTGAACTAACGAAAGTTATTAAAGAATTCCATATCCAATTAATCTATGATGAGAACAATCTTTCAGATAGCCCCTTGTGCAAGTGCGACGACATTTCTCATATATTGTTAAAATGCTCATAATTTACAGTCTCCAGAGTAGCGCTCAGGAAAAAACTAAACGTCGAACAGCAGAACGTTTCTTTTATCTCAAGCTCTCATAAGCAAACGTCATCTAAGCAAATTTATTCAAGCCCTCAAGTATTTTGATATCCGATTAACTGTAACTGTTTCTCCCATAGGGGATAGCAGTCTTTGTCGTTATATACCTCACTGTTTATATTTAAGTTTCATATTACATAATTAAATTTAATTTCATAGTTCTTTCCAGAAAAAAAAGTTTCGCAACAAACTTGTTTCATTCGAAGTAGCGATTCCCAAAGTGGACACAGCAAACCTAATAAATATGAACACGAAAAAGTTAAATGAAAAAAGAAAGAAAAAGTGTAGTAATCAGTGTATTCTGTATTCTTAAACAATACACACTTTAGATGACAGAGACGTATTAAAAATCAACAGTGAAATACTAGAAGTCAGGCTTAAAAATTTACAGTAATAAATGACTCTAGAAATGAATAAATGCTTGAAATGAAGAAACCCTTTAAATGGGCAAAGATTCCCTCAATATTCTCTCCATAAATCACAATGTGTGAAATAACATATAAATATACTCTTTCTTTTTTTTCCTCTCCAAAACCCCCCCCCCCCCACTAAATTGTTCCTTTTAAGTTTAAAAATGGACAGTGTCATGTAAGCTTTGCACGTATAAAACAGATAACTCCACACAGCCTGGAGAAAGAAGGCACTCTTTTTGAAAATTACGTCTCTCGGCGCGCAAAAATGAAGTACTAATAGCAACTAGCAGTTTGACAAGTTCGTTAAAAGAGTGAAAAGTAATTGGCTACCAGTGAGTATAAAGTAATTATTTGATGCGTCCATTAATCAAAAACCCATAAACTGAGAGAAGCGAGAAAAACACTTTCAAAAGATTGATGACAATGAAAGACACGTCTCGGGCGGAGGGGGAAGAAAAACGATAAAAAACCTGCAGAAAAAGCAACGAGAAATTTATTATGGTTCCAAAGATATCTGGGACGGTCGAGTCAAGATCTATTTGGAACCTCCGAAGGAGAGAGAAAAAAATTAAAAGAAGAAAAAAATGCTAGCTTACTTGTGCACTAAGCCTATCCGAAGAAGCAAGCATCCGGTTGTCCGATAACAAGGGTTCAAATAAGTTGGCAATTTTTGTGTTGACATTCACCGGACCAAGAAGGCAGCTATCGCAATCGTGATTTATTGTGTGCGCTTTATATATATATATATATATATATATATATACTAAAGGCCTCCACTATAATAGAGCTTCGTTAAAAGGATGATAGAACAGTGTTGTATTAAAGTTTTTTTTTTCATTTATTAAATGTAAATTATAAATGGATTTTAAAAAACTGAAGCGGGAATTTTCATTATTATTTTAAAAGTTTGAGAAAATGTAATAAAACTAATAATAATTTTATTTAAAAGAACTGAAATGTTTGGTTCCAGGTTTATCTTCTGTGGTTCTTTTAAATAAAGCTTCTGATATATTAATAATTTAGTGAAGGAAGCACTAACTAGTTAATTGAACCAATAGCCTTCGAAGGTCAATCTGATTTTTAAGTTACCAGTGCTTATCAAAAAGCTAATAAATGTGAGTGGAGAAATTAAGAGTTCAGCTATGAGGAGATATAAAATAGTATTTGGAACTACAACCGTAATATTTCTCAGTAAGTATTAAAAATATCTAACATTGATATAGATCATTAAATAACATTTATTTAGTTAAAAAAACACAAGAGAATTCAATAGTAAATAAGCACACAATGATAGCTTAGCTTTTAAAAATAATAGAAATATTTTTCATTACAACGGCATATAAAATAATGATTAATTTTTCATTACAACGGCATATAAAATAATGATTACATAGCAAAATATGGGGGGAGGAGACCTGAAAATTCAATATTTGGTGGCGAAAAAATGGCGAACAGATTCCTTCAATTAGAATTTTAAACATTTTTACGAATAGGGGGTGGGAAGAAATGTCTCCAAACCATCGAAGTTTCAAAAAGTAACTATCATTTCACAATTCCAAAACGATAATGTCTTCCTCACCATACAGCTTTGAAATCGCCCAGGAATATGATTGCCCCCACATGAATGCCTATAACAAGACCGGACAATCCATTTACTGATGCAAACAAAAATTAGGGGGTGGGAGTAGATCCCAAACGACCTTTTGTTTACCAACAAAGGCCAGCAGCCAGCTCCCTTTTGTTTCCGGCACGCGCCCAATCCCCCATCCGAGACGATACGGAGAGGGTCTACCGTCCCACATCAATCGGGAAACAAATTTGTCGCGTGCCAGAGTTAGTTGGATGATTATCCGCCTTCCCACTACCCCACAATCGCCTCCTTTTCTCTTTCTTCGTCCACCCCTCTCTCTCTCTCTCTCTCTCCCTCCCGCACCAACAGGGGTGTAGGTGGGCGTTGACTGACGAACACTCACGCTAGGGGGAAAAGTATAGGATTCGAAGTGTGGATTTCCAGTCGCCAAAAGAAAAGTAGCGGAAACTATTTTTGAGGTGCCGGTTAACGTTTTTGGTGACAAGGGGGGAAAGGGGGACTGTCAAACGAGAGTATTTATAAGAGACGACAAAATCGTTTGGCAGAAAGAGTAACAATCGAAAACGAAGATAAAGCATTCAGTTGGCAGTCTCGAGTTTCTAAATAGATTCAAATCCAATTACTCAGGCTAGACAAGTGGTGTTTCGGTGATATTAATGTAGCGTAACAGTTTGTAAAGTATGATGGAATAATGCGATAAATAATAATGCACAATCAATTCCGTGGGCAGGTTTCATATTAATTTTTTTTGCAAATGCTTACAAGTGATTTACATGAACCGCATAGAAATAAAAATAATTCCATATATATTAAATCGTGATGATGTTGAATTTCGAGTAAGCGTTTTAATGTTTCGAAAATGACGCCTTTTTTTTTTAACTTTTAAAATTAAAAATGCTTTAAAAGACAATTCATTGTTACGCGGAATAGCTCGAGCTTCATTTGAAGTTATCAAAGTGGGTCTTTGATAAAGCATTCTTTTATAACAAACAAAAAGACATTTAAGAGGCAATTTTTATTTAGAACTAGCTTTTACCAACGACTTCGTAAACACGGAAAAGCACGCAACTAACCTAAAAAAAAATTTATTTGCAGTCCGTTCCTAAAACAAAGCAAAGGGGCAATTCAAGTCCGCATTTCTTTAAAATCAACTAAATCTATTTTATTTATAGATTGAGATAGCTACAATTGTATTATACAAATATTTTTTTACATTTTTATTGAGATGAAAACCAGTTGTCAGCAATTACAACACACTACACATGCGCGAATCTTCTACGCCAATTAGGACATGAATTTTCTACGCTAGTTGGGGTAATGCGATTCAAATTAGAAATATTTAAATTTCTTTATTTGCATTACTTTAATTCAAAAGAAATCCGAAAAATCGATTCGTTAACAGTGTTCAATGCTTCAAACACTAAGAAAGTAAATAGAATCTTCTGAAATAATCAGTCGAAAACATAAGTATAACCTCATTAGCGTAGGGAGGGGAAATGAAGATTTTTGGCGGAACAGTAAGAAAATTGCCGTTTTTACTAGTTTCCTCGCAATAAGAATCTTCCTCGTGTTTTTATGAAAATATTTTTTTAAAAAAATTAGCCGGATTGATCGAGCCGTTCTCGAGTTTTGTGCTTACCAACCCATTTGTCGATTCATTTTTATTTATATACAAGCGTTCAGATTTTTTTTCCGCCTTTCTCTTGTACAAGCGGAGAGGGAAGGCGAGAGAAAACAGGAAAAGGAAATTTTAAGAGAAACCAATACCAATAAATTAGTTACATATTTAAAATTAAAAGCAATGATTATATTATCGCTTACTTTGTATTACTAATCTGGATTCTGTCATATTTCACGATACTGAAGTTGACGTAGGCTATCCCACTAACGATCATGAACAACAGTTCAAGAAACTTTGATTTAGATAATGAAGCGATAAATGGGATTTTCAAAACCACACGCTTTCAAAGTATGTGCAAAAGTAAATAGTACTTATATAAGCGCTTTCTTCATTAACATTAATTTTTTATGGTGATTCACGAAATTTTAACATTTTTCAATGCATGTAATTGATACTTTCACAACACACAAAATGATATCGATGGATACATTTTTTTCTCTACTAATAAATATAAGTAGAATTAAACCTATTATGCGTTATGTCATCTTTTTCTAATAAATAAAACAAAGTCATCTCTCTTTCAACAATGCATCTCTTTCCACTTCCGTATCAATGCGACAAATCTAATTATCTTAAACCGCATTAAACAATTGTGGTTTAAAATCGGATTGAGGTGGATATAAGAAGATGATGCAAGACCATTAGAAAGAATTAGGTATATAAAAGCCAGTCGGAGTGGTCTCCTTCAAACCTCCTCGTATGCTCTATAATAAACTTGACGTGCAGAGAACGATTTGAATGGCATTTGGCGAACAACAGTAACGAAATTTGTTGATTGAATGTAAAATTTTTATTTAATCTATTGCGTCGTCCTTGGAGGGTTATTTGGTGATTAATTCCAGGAGAGCGATTAATAGTATCCGAAAACCAAATTTGTGCTTTAGAGAAGTTTATCACAATCGATTGAAACAGAAATTTCACACTAAACTCTACAAGTAGTTTCAAACTCTCACACCGAATTTCATATATTTAAGTCATTGCAATTTTTAATTATTGGAATATATTTACTAGAAAAAACTATTCGGCAGACAGTCATCTCGTGGCTGAATTTGGCTCAAAAATTGGTAGATGTAGACGCCACTTTACCCAGGGCCTGACTAAATCAGGGGCATACGGGGCTGCTGCCCAGGACCCCAATACAAGTGGGGGGCCCCCAAAATCGAATAAAAATTTTACTTTACGTTTCCTTTTTTAATAAATGTTCTTCATTACTAAAGTAGTAAAGCAGAGGGGGCCCCAAAGAGTTTGCCCCGGGCCCCAACAGGACTAAGTCGGGCCCTGGCTTTATCTTATATTTGAATAGCAGGACAGACGGATGGACTTCCTCTGATTGGAATTTGCTCAACTTTTAAAACAGGTCTACTAGTTTGATGTAATGGCCATATATTAAAACTCTATCATCTAGCTAAAATCATTTTTGCGTTCTCACAGACAGAATAGACATTTTTTTTAAATTCAGAAAGTTGTGAAAAGTCGAAACTCATCAAAATTTCAAGTTCGATTTATTTTATATATATATATATATATATATATTTACGATTATTATACTTTCCCTATACTACGTTCAAGAGAAGGTAAAACGTGAAATTACAAAAACAACGTAAAAAAGAGTGCCGATTATAGGCATGTTTAACATTCAATGAAATTTTTAGAATACGATAATAAAAAAAAACCTTTATTAATTTTACAAGTACCAAATATTACTCGTAGCTGCATGTTAACCCTAGAAATCTAACCATTCGTCTCCTGGATGAATGCTTACGAAAGAACTTTGACTATTCTCCAATAACGGTAAATGGATCGTTCTACTCAGTACCTTTATTGGACCTTGGGAGCTACAGATGAGGTCATTCCTTTTCCTCGAAATATTTCTGCTTGTAGTATATCCAGAGCAATAATTGTCTCATAGACGAATGGTTATCTTTCCCGTTAGTATTAAGAAGGTATTTCTGTGTATGTTTGGAGACGTCGAAGCGTTTTCAAGGAGAAAATTTGTGGGGTAGGCCAGAAGCTATCCGTGAATTATTGAAAGAATGAAGTGAAGAAGATAATCCTACTTCTGAGAATGAATCGGAAGATGAAGTTCTTCTTGCTCCATGGATGCAGAAGCGTCTCAACATATCAACTTTGCCCCGATCTACAAGGACTATTATAAGTGAACTTCTAAAATTGAATTTAAACATTCAACGACTTAAACAATCCGAAATTAAAAAAAGAAAAATGTGTGCATTTTGCCCGTATAATTTGCTTAGAATGATGCGCAATTTTTGTTTGTTATGTTCAAGAGCAATGTGCGGAGAGCATCACGCATATATGTGTAAAGATAGCTTCGAAAATAAATTAATATTTTTATCCTACTTGACAATCAAGAGTTATGAAATCATCTGCAGGTAGTAAGCTTTTATTTAAATTAGCTTTAAAAATTGATTTTAAATACACCTCATCTAGGATACGAATGGTTATCATTCTTGTTAGTTTTTTTAAAGGGTTAAAAAGATTGATAAAACATCTAGAGAGAGAGAGTCGCGAACTGTAGGCAATACTCGAAGGAGCAAAGTAAACGCCGCTCAAAAGATCATTAAAACACGTCGCCTCCAGCTGAGAGATTATATTGAAGCACCCATGGTAACGACGAGCGAACCCATTTAACGACCTCCTAAAAGAAACCTCGGCCTTGCCAGACGATGCAAGACAAAAGGGAACAGCGACGACTGTGACGCAGCCTCACTCGGCGTGGAGCACACTAAATTGAACAGTCAAATGAGGAAGAGGTTAAAAATGTGACGGTACTATTTATATAGTGGGTGATGGATTTTCGAAGCACGAAGTCTCTCCCAGGCAGCGGCGGATTTCCGACTAGGCAAGCTGCCTAGGTCCGTAAGGAAGTAGATCGAAAAGATGCTATCTGGAGTATTTGCCAAACATATATGAATGTAAAAAATACGAAACCTAACAATTATAAAATAGGAGGCGATATTGAAAATTTTCAAATGCGAAGCAATGTAGATTAAATTTCTATTTCATTCGTACATTTAGTTTATCACATTTTATAATAAAGAAATAGAGCGATATCATCTTAACCCCTTAACCGGTTTGTCCGTACGCCGTACGTGCATCGATTTATCGAATTTTGATAGTTATATATAAAAAATAAAACATTCATAACAATTATAATTCAATAGTAAAATGACTTCGAATACGTAGATAAGTCAAGTAATTCATGGATTTCCATTTGAATCAAAATAAGAAAATATTCCCAAAATAGAAGGTGTCATCTTATTTGATAGAAAGGAAAATAAACCACTTAAGGGGATAAGGGATTTAGAAATAAGCAAAAATGCACGAAAATGAGCAATTCTATTTTTATCGTTTCATTATCAAACTACATGTTGATATGCAACTAAAACACTATTATAAAATATATTTCCCAATAAAAAATATTTGAAGGATTAAGAGGGGAAAAAACACATCTTCATGAATTTTCTCCAAATGACATGGTAATTAGATTCAAATATCTTTAAAATGTTTTAATTTTTGAAGAAATTAAACGAAATTGGTAGCAAAGATTTTGGTCAAATATTAAAAGAAAATGGGGAGTGTAGATCATTTTCTGGGATTTTTTTAGCACGTTAAAAGTCAATTTTAGTTTAGAAAAAAAAATTCCTATGAAAATTCAGTAACTGTGCAAAAAAAGTATTTTTAAAATTATTTGTATTTAATTGGAATTACAAAATCATACGTAGTTTTGTTGCAAATAAATTTATATTTGGTAATTGGGAAAAAATAACAGAAAAAAATTAAAAATTAAATCGCTTCGAATAATTTGAAATTTTTAAAAATTAAACATGTTTAAGATTTTTTAAAGCTAATATATTTTATTTTTAAATGTTTCTTAAAAAATGCAACATATTTATACTCTTAAAAAATTTCATAACCCAGGCTGAACAAGTTCCAGAAGTGTAATAGAGACCATCCACTTTTCCTTAAATATATTTAATGCTGTGACAAATATGGATGTCACTAAACCATGATAAATATTAAAAACTATTATGCCAAAATATTTCCTTGAAGTTAACTAAAATAAAATTTAAAAAATTAATCTAATGCAAGCCATTAACAAGCTGCATAAGTTAAAACTCTTTTGTAATTGAAAATAAATTGTCGCTCACAATGCGCAGTCTAGTATCTAACAAGTAGCTCAACTCCAAAACGATTTCACTGCAGCTGACAGAATACTTCAGTATTTGTATCAGAGATAAGAGAGAAATATCTACTACACTGAATCTTGTTATGGAAATATGCATTAAATTCTCGTATTTAAAAGCAAAAACATATGAACGAATAATGAGTGTTTGGATATGAAATTAATGAAAAAATATATTAAAACAGATGCTGAAATAAATTCCTGGTGGACATAGAAAGCTTTGGGTAAGAGTTCTTCAACATGTAGCTCTGTGACTCACTCGACAAGTAAAAAAAAATCAAAAGGACGCGAAAATAATATTGGTGATGGAAATAACACAAAATGTAAGGTTAGATACATTGTGCCATTAATGGCACATTGGCCATACCTAACTATACTCCGAAAGACACATGATTAAGATGAATTCTTTTTAACTTTATTTAAAATTCTGTAAGAGATAGAAACTGATATAACTTTAAAGCAGTGACTCTTAAAATTGTAAACAAGATAAAAATAACAAAGTTCTAAAAAGTTTCGTCGGGATGCTCCCTCACAAGCATCCAAATGTCTAATAAAATATAATATGTCTAATAAAATAAAATATAAAGATTAAGATCAGGATACTTTATTGAAAGATGAAAAAACAAAAATACTTGCTATTTCTAACAAAAAGGAGCTCGATCACCAAATAAAAAATATTTTTGTTTTAAGCGAGTGTGACCAATGTGGAATCTAATCAATTTGACATCGAGCTCACGCGATGTAGCAAAATATAAGGAATTTAGATCAGAAAAAAGGTATGAATTTCGCTTCTCAATAAGTAAATTCGAATGTCTACTGGATAGTAACGAAGATAAGAACCAATAATATCTCTCATGAAAATACATCATGTGATAAGAATAATCATGTGAATCAAGAAAATAATTGATAATTTTATTAATAACAATTATCGTAGTAAACTTGATTATGAGACCTCATCAGTCTTGGTTGAATTTAATATTATAAAATTTAGTTCCAAGAAACAAATTGACAGATCTTAAGAAGCGAAAATATTCAGTCTATATGCTGCACCATTATATTCAGATAAACCTATATACCTAATACTTAAACACAGTCTATACTTTGAAAGTGGCGAGACAATTTTCATTAATTGACTAATGCCAAAACCGTTTTTAAAAAAAGACGAGAAAATTACCACCATGGCGCCACATTCCTTAGACTTTCAACGCCGCGGGAGAAGGGTCAATCACCCTTTTCCATTAAAAGAACCGCGATCGGTTCGGTTTCGGGGGAAAGGGGGAAAATCCACACAAGCCACAATTTCGGGAACACAAAAGGGGAAATGGGAAAACCCGAACTCCACCCACAGATTATGCTGCTAAATCACTTTATTTACGGTTATGTCGAGAAAATTTATTTCTTCTTCACTACAGTCTGCTGCTTTTTGGAATTAAAAAAGCTCTTTGAAAAGTCTAATTTTAAAGTGAAGAAACCGGATAATTTGAGCTTCCTTTAGTTAGAATCTAATGTAAAACGTTAAAGTTGTTAAGAACTATGAAAATAAAAAACAAGATCCCTTTTGTTCCCCAAGGTAACTATTTTTTAAAAAAACTAAACTAAAAACAAGTAACGATTATATTGAGATAAAAAATTATTACGATGTTACATAACAATAGTTGCGGTATTATATAGTATACTTTATCAAGAAACTTTGAAAACAATAATTTTTACATAAAATCCAATTACGTTCATTGATTTTAAATTGTCACGTTTTCTCTCTCTCATAAAATCAATCTTTAAAAAAGAGCAAGATCCCTAACATAAATTTTGAGAACTAATACATCAGATAGTCCATGGCTAGTACATAGTAGTACAAAATTCCTTATTAGCCACAAACTGTTATTCTAATTATAGAACGTTTTAAATAAGATTGTAAGTTTCAGGACAGTAGTTCAGAATAGTTGCAACAACTGAAAAGTTTTACTCTTCGTGCTATCTATGTTGTCAACTGCTCAAACTAAGATAGAATCGTGGATAATATTAGCAACAAAAATATTTTTAACAATTACAAATCAAAGAAAGTGTACGATAAATAGTTTCAAACAATGCAAAAATTCCAAGAAATTATTCTCCCTGTATAAAAAAAAATCACGTTTACATTTCATTCACCTAAAAAATAATTATTAAAAATAGGTTTAAAAAAAGTTCTTAGCTAAGTTCGATTCGGTCAATCATGGATAAATAAGCCCTTGAAAGACTGGAATAAGGGAGATGAATAAAGGAGATGAATTTTTAAATCAACCATACAGATCTGGTCCTAAATTCGGAAGTCTTCCAAAAAGATACTATTTAAGAATACAATTTGTGCCTTAACTGGTACTTTTTTTTTTTCTTTTTTCCCTTATATATGGATAACTTGACCCACATTTCATTAGGGAGGCTCATTCAAGAAAGACGCACCCGTAGTTCAAGAAAGCATTTCATCACAGTCCCGTCTTCTGAAATCGCCTTTATAAGCAACAAGGCTTAAAATATATCATCATCATTATGGTCAATTATCCACTCAAACAGATACAAATCACATTAATGCCAAAACAATGCTACATCGGCAGAAGTGCGCCAATCTCGTTTGAAAGCAGCGATCGCCAAATTGTTAACATATTCTTGCTCGCTCGCGTATCGGTCTCTCCATTCTAGCATTCCACTCAGGCAGGCCAGAGCCAGGGGGAGACAGAGGGGGGCCTTAGCAACTGAAGCTTCCGTCCCCCTTCCTGCCATCCCTCGGTTCACTCGGTAATGGCAACCGTCCGTCGGACCCACCGATCGCAGAGAGGGGAGGGAGGAGTGTAGTTGTAGTCTGGGAATTGCAGAAGGATTCTCGAGGAAAATGCGTTTAGGGAATTGCTTCGGTGAATTGAGATGAGAAATGTTATTTCTAAATGAAAGGCATATAAATAATCTGGCTCTGAAACATGATCGCAGGAATCAGTACGTCAAAAACTTTTATGTTCTTGGGTTTAATAAAAAGAATACCTCAATTAGCGAATGCCATTTTACATTGTTATAGAGGATAAATGAGAAATTATCGGAATTACAATAACAGCCTCAAGCTTCGAGAATACCTAATACTGTGTAACAAGATAAAGACACAATGGATATCAGTCTCAAACATAATGGCATTCAGTTCTAAGTAATGTTATAATTGGACATTACGGAAGTCAGTGTCCAAGCGCTCCGACCGAGATTATAGTATTGCGCATCAGAATATTAATCACTGTTGGCTTATCACACTTGTTGTTTAATCTGTTAACTGTTTGTGACGAGTAAACTTGCTATGAAAAAAAAGAACAGCAATTTGCAGTCTGAATTGCAATTTTAGCAGAAAAATCAAACATATTCGTAAATGTAAAGATGTTTTAAAATATTAGGAGACCAAGTCGAAATGAAAGGTACAAATAAAAGATTATCAATAATTGTTTTATTTTTAAAAAAACTCATTAATAATTATAAAAAATAGCATAAATATGAATTGTTTTTCCTAAATGTATCGCCGTGTTGTATGAGTGATGCAATTTTTTTTTGTGGTTTCTTTTCGTTCATACGCAAAAAAGTTATTAGTTTAAGTAAATAAATGTGATTACCGAAATAAAAAATAAAAGCCATTTCATTACCGCATAATTGCATATTAATCTATGTTAGATGAGCATACTCCTCATCGTTAGATTTTTGTGACATATCATAGATACTCATTTTTCGAAGAGGTTAAGACAGTTAACTGGTTAATCTTATCGAAATGTTAAAAAAAAAAACAGATTTACTTTGCAGAACAAATATTATAGAGGCTATTATATACATTAAAAGACCAGTTATACTACTAAAAATTAAACTTTTAAAACAAATATCAAACCGTTATAAATGAAACTAATGTTCAACCTAATAAAATGCTAAAAACATAACTGGAACTGAATAAAGAAAAGATAAAATTTAAGCGCTGATATGAGATAAATTTCATTTATTGAAAACAGAATAATTTATAGGCTGTAGGGGGATTGTCCCGCCGTGTCATATCAGGACAACTTAAAGTAGAAATAACAAGGATTTTTTTAAAACAAGCCTTAAATCCTATCTATTCTTTTTTTTTAAAAAGCTTGTATATCGAGAACAAATTATTTCCTTTATTTCCAAAATCATTCGTTATAAATAAAAACTGAGTCTCTCATATTTTTAACGGTAAGTTATCCATTTTGTAAAATTTCAAATTTGATTCAAATAATTTTTTTCGGATTCACTTTTAAAGAATTTCATCAAAAAGTAAATTCAATTATTTCTTGTGAATCTATCAAATAATTCAATCAGAAGATGGATGCAACGACTCTACAAGCGAATTACATTTTACTCTTCACATTTTTTTAACAGAATTTAAAATTTGATTTCCATTCATGTAACTGAATTGAAAGATTCATAAATCAGATTATTTTTACAAGTTCTGAATCACGTTATTTCTGAATACATAATACTAAGCAGATAAATGAAGGAAACTAAAAAGTTTCTTAAGCCTAAATTCAATAAATACTGCATAATACAGTAAGTGATAAATTAAATTTTCTCACTTTTAAAACAAATAGGATAATTTTTGTTCAAAGCTCAATGAACGCTGTTAAAATTCAAGTTAACAATTGATAATTTAAAAAAAAAACTAATTTTTTTTAAAATCAATTCCTACTTAGGTTAACAAAGAAAAATTTTATTTTAGTTACTTTTTATTAAATAATTACAATTAATACAAATATGTGCATAAATATTACAGAATCACAATATTAAGCGTTAAAATAGAAAGCGTATTTCCTGGCAATTTTCCATTCTTCTTTCTATACATGGTGTTCGAACACGCAGACCAAGAGATGCAAATCCAACATCATACCAACCAGAGTATCCCGGCTAGACAATTACAATAAATAATTGATCAAAACATTATACTAGCATCTAATTTTCAAAGTCAATTGTGACAACGCAAAATGCGTGATTTTTCTACACCAGTTGGGGGTACGTAACACAGATTAGAAATTTCTAATTTTCTTAATTCTGAATTATATTAATTTGAAAGCACTTCAAAAAGAATCCGATTAATTAACAATGTCGGATTTTAAATGCATCAAGCATTATGAAAATAAACAGAATCGTTTGAAATAATCAGCCGAAAACATGTTAAGCCTAATCTCATTAGCGTGGGGAGGGGAAACAAAAAGAATTCGTTACTTATTTGGCGATGGGGAAATGAAGCTTTTTGACTAGAAAGTTAGTTTTTGATTAATTAATAAAAAATTAATAGTTGAAAAAACTGTATTAACATAGAATGCCATCCACTATATGTTTTCAAAAATGTATATGAACTGGAGTGGATGAATAAAAAATATTTTATTAACGATTGGAAATTTGTACATTATATATATATATATATATATATATATATATATATATATGGATGGACAGACACACACACACACACACATACAGAGAGAGAGAGAGAAAGAGAGAGCTAATAGTAGGGATTGAAAAAGTGGCTGTGAAATAGACAATTTCCTCAGTTCGAAAAGAGAAGAAAGAAAAACCTGCAGCATTTGCATTAGCAATGCTGGCTTCTTATTTTGCATTTGCATCGTCACCGTTTTCATCACTGGCATCTCCAGTTCGCACTTCGAGATGCAGAAAATCCCACACAAGGGTGGGCCCAGACATCCTTCGTGGAGGGTAGGATTACAGGTCTATTTGTCAATGATAAAAGTTCGAGCAGATGACAAGCACAGCACTAAGAGTCAATAAAGAAGAATGGCAAGCCCACGTCTTCGCGCTTGTTTTTTGAAGTCTACAATCTTTTACATTGGCCAGGAATGCAGTTTGGAAAAAATGGAAGTTCAAGGGAGTGAATAAAAGTATTGTAGTTGAAAATGTCTACATTTCAGCTGATTACATTGTATGAATATGATATATCTAATAACCACATGCTAGCTATTTCATCGATGTATTTTTTATTTATTATTTTTTTAAATAAAAACACGGTGTTATACTAAATGCACATTAATTTAATAAAATTTGGAAGAAAAAAAAATACATCAAACAAGTCATATATATAAAAAAATAATGATTCATACTTAGATCAATAAAGAAAATCCTTAATTTAATTACTCTCTATTAAATAATTACAATTAATATTAATAATTTATCAAAAAATTATTGATTTTCGACTGCCAAAAGTTCTAGGTTAAAATCTTCTGTAATACTGCTGAGAATAATTCTTCCGGGCATGTTATCAAAAATACCAATTAGCAGACCACCACCTGGTCTATTTTTTCTGTGTGTGCGGAAAAAAAAATTGTTCGGATGAGAAAAAATGTCAGTTTCGGAAAGGAAAGTTGAATTCACATTTTTCACCTTCACGTGAAAAATGTTGAAATCCTCGCATTTTACCTACTGAGTTACTGTCTGTTAGTTTCCATTTTCATTACAAATTCTAAAACTCTATTTAAACAATTACAAATTAATTAAATTTAATAAATAAATTAACACTTGAAAAATCGTATTAACATCGAGTGTCATATACTGCAAGTTTTAAAAAATGTATATGAACCTGAGTGTAGAATAAGAAGTATTTCATTCACGATTGAAAATTTGCACAAGATATAAAAATATATATGAGTGTGAACTAATAGTAGGAATTAAGAAAATAAGAAGTTGAAATTTTATTTCATTTCATTATAAAACAACAACAACTGATGTGTCGGTGTGTTTCTAAAACAATTTCTAAATTTTAATTATTCTTCGTCTTACCTAAAATATTAAAATTTGAAAGAAGAGTGAACATATGATACACAGTAAAGTCATGAAATATGGGATATTTAAATTAAGAAAGACTTTTAAAGTTATATGTAAATTTTACAGAACACGATATATCCAATTTGCCTATAATATTTTCAGCAGATCATATTTTAATGCGGAGTTCTCTTAAAATATGCATCATAATAAAATTTCGGACACCTTAAATTACATTCAGGAAATATCTTCATTTTCAATAACTTTTTAAATGATTATCATAAGCATATATTTCCTCATATATTTTTATTTGAAGTGATCATGCTTTCCTTCCCTACATTTCAATTATCAAACTTACATCCAATTAAAAATCTCCTCCTAATATCAGATGAATTACTTAACGGATAATTTATTTAAGTATAAATTTCACAATCTCCAGGAATGGTTTTTGTTCCAAACAATAAAGAAAAAAAAATAAACTGGTTGAAAAAATGTTAGAAATGAGAATTAAATATAAATCGGTATTGAAAAAGCCATCTTTAAAACTTTAAAATCCCATCTAACAATAACTAACAAAAAAGGGAGAGCAAGTAATAAAAACACTGACATAAAAATGCATAAACCAGAATCGGACCAAAAAGAAGTATGAGTAACCCAACAAAGAAAGATTATGAGTTTATTCCCATTAAGCTTCAGGGGTGGAAGGGGAAGGAGAAGGGGGGTGCTGATCCTAATTACGACGTCAGACATTCCACTGCACAAATGAGAAACAAGGGAAGTTGAACTTCTTCCGCTTTTTCTCCCTCTAAAAAAGCACTGTCGGCTGCGAATCGGATCGATACAGTGCATCGATTTTGAAGAACGACGATAAATCGAGCGCCTTAACTGGGTTGATAGACGAAGGAGGGTTTTCGACTGTACTTTACACACCCTTCTTAAGTATTTCAATGAGTTCATCTGAAAGCATCACTCGAGAATAGAAAATTGATGAACAAAAAGTTAGTTGCGTGTCTCTTAATGTAGGGGGGAGGGTATATAGATGAATAATTAACTCATTAATATGAAGTTATCTGTTCAATATTAGTTTAGCTCTAATGGAGCGAATTTATTGCAGAAGTAAAAACGAAAATTAACAAATTTGCTCCTTTTTATCATGTGAGAATATGTGTTTCGGTTAGATGGTTTTGACGTCTCCGAAATTTACGGCCAAAAAATATTTTTAACTATTTTACCAGTATTCCATTAATGAGTGAGAGAGAAAGAGAGAGTTTATTTTAATAAAATGGTGTGTATCAAATTATGTTCATTTAGTTATCTGTGTTCTGGAGTTATTGCATTAACTGATATTCGAACAGTCACACAGAGTTTTTCTATTTTAATCTTGCCTTATCTTATCTTTTCTTCTAACTTAATCTTACCTAACGCGATTTCAAAATCTGATAGAAATTCACGAATTTGATGCAAATATAGCATACCAATTTCTAACAGTCTAGCTCAAAACATTTTTTTAATTATCGTGTTCACAGACAGACAACGGGACTAAGGGACTTTTTCGGACTAAGGGAGATCTGAAAAATGGGCATTCAACAAAATCGCGCTGTAATTAAAATTCGTCAGGAAGTTAAATTTTTTGACGATTACAATACTTTATCTCCGCGTTATTCTCCTTTTAAATCCATTATATTTGCAAAAATATAAAATCCAAGCCTCAATACGGGAATTTAATTAACGTCAATAATTAACTAAGAAATGTACTGATGGTACATAATAGTTTAATATACAATTGATAACTGAATTAGATAGTTACTTAATATATCATCCATGCTTATTTACGACAGAGAAAGAGAAGAAACTGCAAACAAAGACAAAATGATAATTATCTTCGTATTTATTTTCAATTATATCATTTCCTTTTAAAGAGCTCGACATATTGCTATTGTTTACTTATAAAGCAAACAAATTTAAAAGAAATTCGTAAAAATCTACAAATTTGAAGTTCTAAACATTCATAGTTTCAATTTATTTCTTATGCTGAAAGGGCGTATTATAAACGTCAACTGATTTTAGTATTGACTACAAGCAAACAATTACAAGAGTTATATATATATATATATATATATATATATATATATATATATATAAGGTAAATGCAATTAATAAAAATTAATCAATTCGTCGTTAACTTCATAAATATTTCGAAAGGAAAAAGACAATACTAGGAGTATTATACAAGCAAAATAAATATCACAAAAATTTTCATTTGTTTCATATAAGGTTATCCTACCGAAGAAAATTTTTTTACGAGTAAAGTGTTTAGTTCAATTTAACTTGTGTCAACTCATCCTTAACAATATCGTTTTGCTTCTCAATATAATTTCTTTAAAAAGAATTTTATAGAAATAATTTATGCTACAGATCTTTTCAAACTACTTCACATGAATCTTCTGGAAATAAATCTCCACCGTAAAAGATTAAATAGGAACTTTAATCATTTAGCTATTCACGTTGAAATAAAGAAATAAAAAAAAATACGAAATCAAAGAAATCCACACCCATTATTATCCAAAATAAATATAACATAAATCTTTTATTTTTTATTTATTTATTTTTCCTTTTAATGACAGCTCGTAATAAAAGAGGAACCGTCGAAAGCAGCTATCTTAATCTTACCTAACGCAATTGCGCGTCTCGTTCATCCCTACGAAACCCGAAGATCGAAGAGATTAACACACACAGCAGCGGCAAGAAATCATTCACTTACCTAAAAAGAGAAAAAAAGAGAACAGGTTTTCAGAACAATGAGGAAGGTATATGTAGAAAGCTACGCGAAAGAACATGACACTAAATGTTCCACTGATAACAGTGCGAAAATAAAGTGGGAAGATAAAAAGGTGGTTTAAATAAGACGAATTACATATCCTTTATACGACACCGGTAATGAGGTGCTTTTTTTATAAGCATATTATAACGGCGTTCATTTGATGTTATGATTTTTTTTTTCTTAAATTCTTATTATTACATCGGTCTTTTTAAAGGAAAAGCATTCGAAATTTATTTGGAGCATTGAAATATTTGCATTCTTTGGTTAGGAAATATTTATTGAAAAATATTTAATAAAATATTTTTTTAATGAATCAAATAAATTTCTTAGAAATTTGAAAACATTCTAGAAAATAAAATTTAAGTAATAAATGTAATTCTACTTTTAATTGTAATTTTGTAAGCATATTAATGCTTAAAAAAACTAGAACTGATAAGAAATTTTTTTAATTAAAATTTGTGGGCGTTGAACTAAATATTTGGAATAATGGAAAGCAGCAAAGAAACTATATATATATATATATATATATATATATATATATATAGGATATCCCACAGAGCTATTTTATTTAACCATCTGCCTTTATTTTGTTTTGTCAACACCCGATGATGGATGTAATTCAAAGCAAGAGTTGTAAAAGGTTAGATCATTTCCCAGAGGACAATAATTTTAATTAGTTTAGCATTCCAGAACGCCATCTAGCGGGCTTTTGAAAGAACTGTCCAATTAAAATTGAGCCAGTGGCTACTCAACATCGGTTCGGTACGGACGTACCCAAGCGCCAGCGATTTCCGCTCGCAAAGCTACACGGTAATATGTTTTCAGTCACAATGTTTTCCTGCTTCTAAAGTCCTCCTAGAGGAAATAATGTAACTTTCTGAATATTTAATATCTCTATGTTTTAATTCTCTTTAATATTTCCCTGTAAATATCCCCCTTTAATTTTAAATAAATTCTTTTACTTTTTTTAAAAAAAGAAGTCTCTTCATCCTTCGTTTGCATTATTTTAATCTTTGGTTTAGAAACTAACCCGTAAACATTAAAAAGTCCCTACACATCACGCCACTAAAAACCCGCAATCTGAACAGTCTAATTTTTGGAAGATTTATTTAAATCCCCATATTATATATATAAACTTTTAGTTATCCGATAAAACAATGCTAATGTACTTCAAAACAGTTTTTTTCCCCAATTTCTTTACAACTTCTTAAATCAATACTTCCTGTTTACAGTAATTCGTGAAAATAATTTGTAAAATAACGTTTTAACATTGTGTTTTAATTCAATCCCAGAGCATTTTAGGGGAAACAAATTTGAAATGCTTTCGCATTACAACATGACAGAAAACACTGTTATTTATTATAGAAAAGGGTTTTTTTAAAACACATGAAAATTTTCTGAGGCAATTTACAAGACCTAAACAAAAAATGTGAATGATACGACTTTATTGCATTAGAAAACCAGATATCGATAAAATCAACTCGGCTTGAATTACAAACTTTTAGGTAATTGTGTACATAAACCAAAGAAAAGACAAACTGACTCGATGGATACGAAACAAAATAACCAAAAAACATTCATTTTCTCATTTACTGCATGGTTTACAACAAAGGAAAAGAAACGAGGAAAACAAATTTCAGGGTGAAAAGTTCGACCTAGTTACGATTTACATAACGGAAAAAGGAAATAAATGAAAATTGTTTACTCATTAAAAACTCCGAGGACAACGGACATTAGCATCTATATGCCTAAAAAAGAAAAGAGAAAAATGCGCACATACTATTATAGAAAATGGAAATTTCATGCGTTATGACATCGCTTAAAAAGTTATATGTGTTGCTTGGATCAATCAAAACTACACGCATTCCTTTCTAAGTCCAGGTTTAATCCTTGAGAGATAAAAGCTCCATTTCACTCTAAAATTTAACTATTTTTTAACAGAAAATCTCATTACATTTTTTAAATATTTAATGCTCCCTTTCTTTCATTCCTATATCAATATATTTTTCTGATTTATTTTAAATAAATTTTACAGATTCCAGTCAGGATTGAATTCAAATAGTTGGCGTAAAATTTTTATTTAAAATAACTGAATCTTAACCCTCTATGGGTATGTGTAACTTTTCAGGTCACATTATAATTTATTGACATTTTGCAAAATAATTATAGCCTTTTTCATGCTATGGTGCGTATATCTTAACTCTATGACGTTGCAAACACAACCAATACTAGTATTCATGACCATTGCTGGGCTCATCCAGCCAGAAATAGCAAAATAACTGCTGTGCAAACTGTTCTCAGTAAAACGACGTGAAACAATTTGATCCGATTCAAATTATTTGTGCTTTTGTCAGTGATTACCAGACTATATTTATGGATGCATGTACATCGATGCCTTGCACCAAATGCAAATTGTTTTATGGACTTTCACATATGAGCTATTATGTACAGAAGTGCAAATTTTATAGGCCGATGTGACTTGAAAGTCTCATAATGATTATAACGCAATAAAATTGTTTCAACACAAAAATTTGTTTTCATTCGCATATATAGGTTTATAATTTCTGATTTTTCGGTCCAACATTTTTTTTTAAATATTTAAAACAGAAATTCGGCCCATAAAGGGATAAATACCCAGTATAAACTAAAACTTCATTCAAACTAAAATATATCAAGTTTCAATACACTTAGAAATTTTGAGATTTAGCATAACTTTTATCTGAATCACCACTATGTTTAAACTATCATAAACTAGCCCAAGATGATACACAATGTTAGAGATTCAATTCATT
Source organism: Argiope argentata (assembly GCA_026289955.1). NCBI lineage: Eukaryota > Metazoa > Arthropoda > Arachnida > Araneae > Araneidae > Argiope > Argiope argentata. Next base: position 863,582 of record JAOUZG010041912.1, read on the forward strand.
TTATGGCCACTTAATCCGTTAGGAAGGAAAAAAAATGAATGTTTCTACCAAAACAACCTTTCAGTTCAGCTCCATCCCCATAATATAAAAACCACAGAGATAAGGTAAAAAAAAGGGCCTTCCATCCCAGAGACTCCCTCTAGTACAGTGGCGTCTCATTGAGAAAGGCGTCAAGAATGCGCATTTTGGGAATCCCTCCATATATTAGTCTCGTGGTGCCTATCCCACCACTTATTACTCCAAGAAGTAATTATAAAAGAGGAGTGACCATCCGCTGGGCAAGCCCACTTCCGGTACACCCGTATAAGAACGGATTCCGAGGAAAAAAATGGTTCATGTTAGGTTTATCAAAACATAGAGGATATCGACAGAAATTCGCGGCAACAAGACGATATAATGTCGCAATTCCTTCCGCTCTTAAAGTCCCATAAGCAAATAAATTTGCGATACCATACAGGTTCCAAAAACTGATCATGCTCAAAATATCCCGTAATCATTGGAATAAATATAAAAATGGCCGCCTGCCATTTACATGTATGGGATATTTTCTTGCTGTTTATGTGGCCATATTGCATTCACTGTACCGGACGTTTCCGATATCAACTTTTTTGCCCAGATGAGAATAAGTCATATCCAATTATATTGAATGTGCTTGTACAAATTGTTGTTCCTGATAATATTTTTAAACCTGGGGATTTTAATTTAAAGTTATTAAATATACACTAAAATTTTATTTAGTTATTTTAAAATACACTTAAAATCTTTTATATAAAAAGTGTATTCGGGTAAATACTTTTTTCTTCCAAGAATGTTTTGAATTAAAGCTCTGAATGTATATTAAAGAAGTAAAAAATTCGAAATTCAGTTATTTTCATTACGCAGCCCCTCCTCCAAAAAAAATCTAACAAGAAATAAATATTAGAATGAAAGATTAAGCATTCTAGCAACAAAACGCACTGTGTTTATTTAAAGGAAATTAATGTTTTAATTAATATACCTCCCAACAGCAAATTTATGTCGCTCCTTGTTATAAAATGTCCAAGAGAAATGTCTTCTATTTTTACTCGTATAAGAAAGAGTAAGTTATCTTAAGATCCAAGATACTTAAGCAGATTTTCTCTTCATTCCAATGCAATAAGAGCAAACGCTCAACCATAATAACTACCACCATTCACTTACTGATTAGCTAGGAAAGCATTATCGTCATACAATGCAAGAATTATCTCTACTTTTTTTTAACTGTAAAGAGGTACTCAAAAGCTTAATCATATATCATTCCTAGACACGTGCGAATTGAACATTTTAACATCGATAGGACACCAAAATTTTTTTAAAATCCAAACGGAATACATAATAAAAGGTCATAGTTTATGAAAATGGAATTATGAATGCTTGTAAAATAAAAAAAAATCATATAATAGAAGGGCACAATAGGGTTTGTTTAAAATCAAACTTGAAATTGAGTTTATATGCGAGGTATATCCTCTATCTTAAAAAATAAAGCGCATTTAAGAAGAGCCAAATGAAACTGGAAACTTCCAACTATTCCCTATATAAAGAAGCAGACATTTTATTTAAGAGGTATAACAGTTTTTAAGATTATCATGCATCGCATTTAGATTTTTAAAATAATAAGGCTTAAAACTTATCTGCCAGCTTATGGGAATTCAATATCGTATCTCATAATTTACAATGAATGATGAAACCTTCCTCTTTTGAATGCAAAGTACATATTCGCTGTTTAAAATTCCACTGTCTAGTTAGGATTAAAATGCCACGGTTGAAGACAATTTCCACAAAACCGTTTCGTAAAATATGTATAAGTTGCACTTTAAATAAAGTATAAGCACTTGAATATTAATATACTACCGTAATGAAAATCGTTACCGGTTTAAAAGATTTACTAGCCTTGCAACCGTCACAAAATATTTTTTCTTAACAAAGATATAATTTATATTTTAAATTCTTTTTTGGGTTAGTCAGGTATTTTAAAAGCAAGACATCATTAACATTAACCATAATATGCGAGGGGGGGGGGGCTGATAAAAAAATAATCTCGGTTTGCAGTCAATTTTAAATTATACGAAATTCAAACCGACAGAATCACAAAAAATGAAACATCAGAATGTAAAGGGGGAGGGAATAACAAAATGCTAAATACCAAAAGACAAATTCAGCTATTATTTCAAGATCTGCTCGTGAAAAATGAAATGAAATCAATATTATATAATGAATACTAATTCTTATTTTCCTTTTTCTTTCCGATTTAATTAAGCAAAACAATACGAATGAAAATACATTTATAACAAACTTGAACAGGATACTACATCCATAAAATCAGATGCCGAGTGAGAAATAATTTTTTTTTAAAGTCATTTATGGTATCCATAACATAAATATAAATTAGAAGATGAGCCGTATAAAGACATCCCAATCTTGACTTGATAGTCAAATAATTTATGTCTTCAAAGTTATACGTTCACTGCTAGACGTTCGGGTCCAACAATGCATTGAACAAATGCTTTTCCCATGGTGAAAATGACATTTCTCATGCAACTGGCACATGCTGTTCCAAAAATAGAGAACAGCCGCTGAAATGATTCTAAACCCGGATATTACACATGCAGAAGGTACGATATCGGAGAAACCGTTTTGACTCGGGTAATAATGCTAAAATAAAAAGCATATAAAGCAGAAACTGGGACTGGGAAAGAAGCAGATGCGGACAAAACACGCGTCTGACCTCGATGACCAATGAACCGATTACGCAGATATCTTGATTTTTTAAAAAACAAACCTCCGCATTCTATCGGGATTGTGTCACTTGCGCTCAGTCTCATTAACGCTAACTCATCAGAGGGTGTCATTTGCGCTCACATGGTAGGTTTACTGCAATTTAATCACCTTTGGCAGGAAAACTTGGCGTGCATCTAGAGGGGCTAAAGAGAATGCACGTTTCTCGCATTGATAAGATTAAGTGACATAATTAAGGGCGCTTATCTTCGAAATATTCGATTTTTTTCTCACGGTAAAACTGTAAAATTTTCTTTAAGAACGCTAGATACATTTTTAATAGTTTATTTTAGATTAGGGGTTAGATTAAATTTAGATGAAAAAGGGAGAGCGAAAAAATATATAAATCTAGCTCAGGGATGCACAACCTTTTCAGAATGAGAGGCTAAAATATGAAAAGAGATCATGGCGAGGGCCAAAAAAGCACATGAATGCTAAATATATTAAAAACGCGAAAACATTGGAGCTTTTTTCATGGCAATACGCATGAATTACAATTATTACTTTACTTATTTTATTCATGCACACGTTATGCAATAAATAAATGAATAAAACACAAACATTATAGCTACGATTACCTAAACCTAAAAAAAAAGAAGAGATTCCTGCTAAAAAGGGTGCAAACTTGAAATAGAATAACAGAGGAAAACTTTTTGGTAATTATACAGAGAACGCAATTTAAATTTTGAGAAAAAAATTAATAATCGAAATTAGTAAAAATAATGAATTTATTTGAAGTTATTGTTTTTATGTTGGACTTAATGTTAGTTGTAGCAATGCGTAGAACAGCAGTAGGGTTCTCATCTCATTCTTAATTTTGATTTGTTTAAATTCATTAGTGAGAAAATTTGCTCACAAATGTAAGTGCTGCCAAAGAAAGTTGCACATGCAGCTGCATTTTTCTTTAAGCATAAAAATTCCTATAGTAAATCTTTATAAAATTCTAATATCGGTTTACCTTTGAACTGATTTTTGAAAAAAAAAAAATCAGACTTCTGTAAATCAATTTAGGCTAACTGCATACTCTCATCCACTAGATTAACATCAACAGAAAATAGAGAAGAAAATTCATCAAATTTCGTTTGACACTTTTCAAAATCTGAAAACCGATCATCAAATGCCTTAGGAAAGATTTGAATTGAATCCTCATACTGCATTTCCATGTGTGGAAATTTTTCACGTTCGCGAGCTTCTCCTATACGAAAATCGTACTCGCCGTTAGCCATGAAGGGAACAAACTGAAAAGCTTCGTAATAAAAAGTAAATAAACTTAATGAACTGTTAATTCTTTATTCTGGTGTAGAATCGTTTTCTTTTCAGATTTTTATCCTTTTTCATTTGAAAAAAAGTCTCATTTCATTTTAAATTAGTCATATTTTATTAACAACATTCGCGGGCCAACTTCGAAGGCTATGTGGCCCAATTTTGGCCCACGGTGCATAGGTTGTGCACCTCTGATCTAGATGATAGAATAAACCGAACAGTAGAAAAATATTCTTTTGACAAAGACTTAAAGAGCTGCCTTGTAACTCTTGCTAATATAACAAAATTGTTATCAAATTATTTTAAAGCAATGATTAATAAAATTTTATTTGAATTTTTTTAATAATACTAATAATAATTGAAAAATAATTCAATAATAATTGAAAAATAATTTTTAGTAATAAAATAGAATTGAAAAAAACTAAGCAAGTGTAAACTTGAAGAAATAAAATGCTTTTAGGTAATATGAATATTTTTTCATGCATTGGTTACTCTTTCTTACTTTTTTTGCATATATTAATCTTTCTACTTACCATCAATGGTTAAAATTGTATTTAAGTTGCAGTGTGAAAGAGAATATTTTGTGTATTTTAAAAAATGTTGAATTGAAATAATTTATTTGATTTGTGTCATATATTTGAATAATAGCATTTTCTTAATAAGCTATTTATATATACTTACAAGTTTTTTTTATTGATACATTGAATAACCACTTTACAATGTTGAAGTATTTCAAAGAAATTTTTAAAATGCACATGTCTACTTCTAAATAATTTTATCTAACTATCTTAAAGATGATGATGAAACTAAAAGCAAACGCATTTCCTTAATCCTTATTACTAACACTTATTTGTTATCACATTTGATAAGATATTATGCTTCAAAGATTCTAAATTATTCAGCATGAAATTATAATATTTATTTCCTTGTAAATTATAAATTTAAACAGCAGTTATGCTTTTAAAAAATCCTTCTTAAAATAATCGAATATTTCAGTTGGGGGAAAAGACTCTTTATATAGAGAACATCAAATAAATTGAATAATTATATAACAATTTATGTAATTTGAATAAAATTGTCTTCAACGGATAATAAAACAAAGTTTGTTTTCCCTCATATAAATGTAAGGCAAGCAAATGTCCAAATTACCATCAATATTTGAAATTTTTAAAAATGAAAATAAAATTATTATTACATTTTTAGCCTTTCCTTAGAACTACTTAATTTGTTTGAATATTATACTATGCCAAACTATAATTTATACTAAATATTGAAAAATCTTAATATCCACCCTGATTGTGATGTAGTCAAAAATAATTAAATTATCTTTTAAAAATTGTCGCTAAAAACTATAATATTAATTTTTAGAATAGCAAACCTATAAAATAATAGTTAATTTGTCAAATATTTGCAATATAGCTGTAAGGAAATGGAAATAATGTTTTAAAACTGGTCGTTTAAAACTATAGGTGTATAAAATTTTTATTATAATAATTGTAGATATAAAAGTGTGAAATTTTTTAAATCTCCATAGCTTTCATGTCATTTTATGTTTTTAAACTCGCTAGTCATTTTAGTAGAAATAAAATTACATTATTTATTTAAATCAGATTCATTAAATTAGTTCAATAATACAAAATGGGTTTTGATTTTCTTGTTCCTATCAACATATAAAATCTAAACTCAAGTTTGATATTTTATGAACTGTAGCATTTCTTTTTTTATTCGTTTATTCCCCAAAATATAAAAGCACACCTATTGTTTGGTGTCTTTTTATATTAATTATAATTTTTTTCTTTAGTTTTTTTCCAACTCCAATTAATGATAATGATTACAAATGCTTTCTGAGAGTATGGATAGACCTCTTGATCTGAACATCAAATTCAGAAAATAATTTAAATTCTAATTTAAGCCCCTTTGGAGGAGCCTCCTTCCACCCCTCAAAAAAGAATAACCTTACATTATTAATTTCAAGCTGTTTAAATTCTATTTCTGCTTCGCTAAAGCCTATAACATATTTATAACCTTTTCAATAAATTATTTAAAAAATATCTTGGAATTGTATTAATTAAAGGGTAAAAAATTTGTTCCAAATTAACACTTTCGACACCTATTCAGAACTGCATTATAACACTTATTAATATCACTTGGGCATATGTGATAGGGTTCATGTGATATAAGGACTGACTTTTTGAATTAACCAGCAAAGATTTATCAAATATCCACTGATAAAGTTATATTCATTTCTTAGTTTAGATATAAGTCTTGGTATTTAAGACCAGGGATAATGATTTCCCGCTCTCTTTTGTACACTTAGCTTTCGTGAATTCCGTTGTGTCGTTCTGTGTTGTGCACACCGCCTTCGCTTGTAAATAATGCCTGCTCCCGTGATGGAATAAAAAGAACTAAAAATGCAACCTGTATTCTCCATGATTTCGGCCATTATTTATTCTCAGCAAATCATTTAAATGTGTTTTTTCATTATATATATATATATATATATATATATATATATATATATATATATAATAAATTTTTGCTCAATTGCCCCTACCTTTTTTAATGAAATTTTGTAATTGGAAGTATGTCTGGAAGCAGGATTTAAAAAAGAAAAACTTATTCCTAAGTGCAACGATGTAATGCCTTTTAGAAAAAAAAAGTGCCTTCAGAAACCTTTCTGTCATAGCTATGAAATTAGTCTAATCTTAAGCCTTAATATTCAAACATTTGCTATTGTAATTTCCTTTTCGGTTGCAATAAAGGTTAAATTTACATGAATCTATACTTTTGGCAAGAAATTCAGAGATGAAAAAAGAAGGATAAAAAAGGAAGGAATAAAATATAAAGTAACATATTTAATCTCTAGCTTTCTTTCATGCTTAGATCTAGGATAGATTTAAAATTGGTATTAAATCCCTGCTGCTACCCCTTTTAAGAAAATTAGACAGAAATTTACTATTTTATTACCTGCGAATAGAACTTTAGCACATGATGCTGTATCTGAGAATCAGGCGCTTTAATGTAGTACGTGTAGATGCTGCATTTAGATACCATTTGTGGTACATTAGATTATGTATAGTTAAATCTGACAGTAAATGAGCTAGGAAATGAAGTAATGCATTTCAGATTTGAAGGAATTTCAGTAATTATCAACACTTTCGATTTGAAAATATGCTTTTCTCCCCTTGAAAATTAACCAGCAGCTTTTTTTTTTAAATTTTAAATATGATTCTTATAATTTATAATAGCCGAAGCGCTTATTATTTTGCAAAAAAATATAACTTATTTGAACAACTTTAACGTAAAAAAGTACATTAGCTCATTTCAAGTATCCGTTTGTAGAATATATATACATAAAAGCATACATACATATTGAAAGAACTAAACATTATTGATATCCATTTAAATTTGAATAAAAAACACTTTTTATGTTGTTTTTTTTCATTTTGTTAAATAAAATTAAACTTTAAGACATAAAAAGATAAAATCCTCCTAAAACTAAAAAATATAGTTCACTTTGATAGATTAAATTTGTATTACGTGCATCAAAATTATAATTTTTATAAATGTCTTCAGTGTAGGAAAATTATAAACATGTTCCTTTATAGTAAATTTTTAAAGCAAATTTCGCTCACTCTACTTATTACTTTTATCAATCTTTTGAAACGCGGTAACGGTCATTAGCATTTTTCCCACGGCAGCCTTTTAACGTTATCAGAGATATAGAGTGTCATTCTCACTGTGACGATGATTGATTACCATATGGCGCACATTGTAAAATCGCCAAATTTTACATACAAACATAAAAGTTATAATGTGGTACCCTTTTTAAGGCTTGAGCGCAAATGACACCCTCTAATGAGTAAGCTCTAATGGGATTGAGCGCAAATGACACAGAACCATTCTATCACGTAAGTCTCAATTTAGAAAACGACTCGCATTTACGCAAGTTTTTTTTCCCCCTTACCCCCTTCTTTATACTAAGCTATTTTGTTTGAAATATCGAACTAAAATATGGGACCAGTGACTGCTTTAAATATTTTATTACAAATAGCTATTACACTTAAAGGGACAGTGGACTTTGAAATAAACAAAAATGGACGAAAACATGGAAATTTTATTTCTATCGTTTCATCACCTAAATAATATGTTTATATCCAACTAAAATTCTGTTATAAATTGCATTGCTCAATAAAATAAATATTTGAAGAGCCCAGAGGAAAGAAAGTACATTTTAATGACTATTCTTAAAATAATATTGCGATTAAATTTAAATATATTTGAATTGTTCCAGGTGTCTTCATTTTGGAAGTAATTGAGAAGAATTGATAATGAAGTTCTCGATTAAACCTTAAAAGGAAATAAGAAATGAATTTTATATTTCGAGTGCTTTTTTAGATAGTTAAAAATCAATTTTAATTCCGAAAGACATGAAATTCCAAAAAAAGTAAATGTGCATTATTTTATATAAATTAGTGTTCAATTGATATTACAAAAAATATAGTTGCATCCCAAATAAATTTATATTGAATGATATAAACTGGACAAAATAATAAAAATTATACGAAAAAATAATAAAAATTATACATTTAAAAAAATTAAAAGTATTTAAATAAAAAAAAGCTTATTAAAAAGAAATTTTGCATTTACACTTTAATACACAAGCATAAAAATTGTCATAACCCCAAGTGAATAGTACTTAACACAATAAAGCACTTAAAAGCAGCACTGTAGCTTTAAAGGAAAAATAAATTCACTCTGATATTTTTAACGCACTTTAAATATGATGAACAGATATTTTCACTCGTATTATTCTTTATCAGCCGAAGAAACATGATAATCATATCAAAAAGTTAAACCTTAAGTAATAAAATTCAGCACAGCGAAATAAAAATTCAGCACCAAATCAGAATATATTATTTAATGATCTAGTTTATAACATTTTTAAAAATATGCTTTTAAAAATAATGTCTTACAAAATAGGCATCACAATTTATCGACAGAATTCCAAAATTTCGACCATGATTTACATTTCAAAGCTGATTCTAACCCTATAGATCTATCGCTCTCCGTTATCTATTCGCAAACAAGTAATATAAAAAAAACTTTATTTTAGTTACTTTTTATTAAATAATTACAATAAATATGTATAATGTATCAAAAAATGATGGATTTTCGCAAGAACTAAACTCGCATTCTTCACCTTCACGCGAAAAATACTGAAATCCTCGCATTTTACCGATCGAGCTACTGACTGTTGATTTCAATTTTCATTACAAACTGATAAAACTCTATTTAAAATTAATTCAATTTAATGAATGAATTAATATTTGGAAAAACCGTGTTAACATCGTGTGTCATCCACTACTCGTTTTAAAAATGTATTTGAACTTCAGCCGCAGAATAAAAAGTATTTTATTTAAGAATGGAAATTTGAACGAGATGTAGTAAATATATGGGGAGAGTGTAAACTAAGAGTAGGAACTGAAAAAGGTAAAATTAAATACAGAGAACGAGTATTAAGATGTCCCTACACCTCCATTAACTTTGATTTATTGCACACTTTCACTTAAATGTAAACAATGTAATTTTAAAGACAAGAGTTAAATAATATTTCATAACTAAATCATTTAAACAAGTGAGGACAGCTCTTTTATTTAATAAGAGTTTTCAGTCCACCAGGGCAAACTCTTTTCACAGCAGCGAAAACATATTCGACTCGCCTCAAGTACAACTAATGGGTTCCGGGTTGTATCCGCTGGGTAAAATATGTGTAGTTAATAGCGAATTTGTTTACACGAGAAACATCCTAGTTTATTAAGGCTTACTATATGAAAAACCACGCTTCAAGACCGTCGATTACGAGTACAAATAGGAGAAGTCAGTTTTTGGCTTTAGACAGAGCGAATTGTGAAGATCTAGTTTCATTTAATAAACCTAAGATTTATATTAGTTCAGTTTTTGATTTTGTGAAAAAATACACGTTTATGTTTATTTCCAAATATTAGTTGTTAACACTAGTCAGGACTGTTTGTACATAATTATACTTCATGAAATTCTTGTAGATGTTTATTATTTATAAACAAAATATAAAAAATGTAATCATAATGCAATAATTATATAAATGGAATAAAATAAACGTAAACAACTATCCCAGACAAAATTTTCATGCTATCTAAACATTTCCTTGTGTGTGTGTGAGTTTCTTTTCAAATTTATTTTAATGGCAAAAATACAAATAATATCTTCTAAATTCTTTACACTCCCGAGTGTTCGGCCCAATGTGGTGGAAGAACAAAAAAAAGCCGGATAGGCCGAAGTTCTGTGAATTTATCTCTTGGCCCACCAATAAAGAGTTTCTATATCAAAACTACGCTATTATAATAGTATTTTGTCACTTAATACTGAATATTAAACAGTCCATTTATCTCACGCCACGTAGAATGAGAAAGCGGCCAGGTAAATCATAGACGCCGTTGCCAACTACGTTTCGGGTTAAAATAAAAGGCTTTGAACTAGTAGTTTATATAAGTTTATATACTGCACTATGCGTTTCAAGAAATTAACAGAGATTAGTTTAGTTTTTTTAACTAGGGCTATTTTTGGAACAGACCTCGCAGCTTTGAACCACGGTCAGATGACGAGGACGAAATATGAAGGGAATCTTCAGACGAGCCACGTGTTACCCCCTTTTTACCCCTCTTGCAGTTTCTCGAGGTGCTTTGACGTCTGTGGACGCGTCCGGAAAACTGTCGGTAAAGTGTCCAGGCATCAAAGGACCCCAAGAAACCGCAAGAGGGGTGATACGGGGGAACGCGTGGCTGGTCGGTGATTCGACGCGTCGTGTAACGCCCCTTGAGCGGGCACTTGCCCTCTCCACACCACATCAGAGGGAGAACGTTTAGCCCTGATAGATTTAATGTCCAAAAGACCCCCTCTCCCTACACCACGGTTCTTCAGCGGAATCGGGTCTCGAACCTAACACCTTACGGATCATTAACTGAGACCGTACCACTAGGCCACCACGGTCCGAATTTAGTAGAGAAAAAATTAGTTAAACGATAGAAACTATTCGCATTTTAACATAAATTCTATAATGCCTACCTTAAATGCAAGTAACTAAACAATGTGACCAATGCAACGTCTCTCCTTCCTTATTTAATTATACATAAAGAAAACTAGGCCGGATAGTAAGGAAGCAGGATAGTTCCTAATCGTATACTCGGGAATGCACTGTAGTCTACTTGGAATTCTTTCCTAACCCGAAAAATATAGGCAGCTAGTTCCCTAATCGGTGTGAGTTTGCAATATGTTAACTACCATAAAAGAATTGAGATTTCATGAATGATTCGTCGTCATTGCTTTTTCAAGAAATCTGCACTGAAAAAATATCAGATACACAAATTTAAATATAACTTATAAGCTGCAGAAATTTCAAAGAAGAGAGCTAAAATAGAGCTTTCATCACAATTTTCTATCTACTATTGTTTTTTTTAACTATGGTAAAACCAGATCAACTAATGAATTTCCAATTATTTCTGTTAACATAAAAAATCAAGTAGAACAACTTTCTCATCAAGTCCAAGTACACAAGATGGTATTCCAATTCCTACAGGGAACGTTTGGAACGGAATCACGCACAGTGCAAAGGAAGCAGATGAAAGAAACCGATCCAAACCGGCGGATCAGAGGTCAATGTCAGATAGACCACAACTAGTAATCTCGCGGGATTTCGCAACCACAGGAATGCCAAAAAGGAACTGCATCGGGATAAAATATCGCAGAAAACTGAGAATCTTCGCTTGGAATTCGACGGTCGCAATGCCAAGTATGGGTGAATGAAGGACGGTTTAACAGTGCCGAAAAAAAGGAAAAAAGATTTCAGGTGGTCATCTGTAAATAGATGAAATCGTTTCTGTCATCCGGTTCGCTGGACAAGTTGTTTAACAAGAAACCTGACCTTGACGTCAGCCGGCTCGGACATTGCCTCGTCTATTGTCTGACTTACTATCCGGGAATGTATGTGTTGGGAATGGCACGGATCAGAACGAAAATGCAGAATTAATATTTAGATGTTAAGAATTAATGAAGGAATTTACCATTTAAAAAGGTATTCTCTTTAATATTTAGATCTTAAAAAACTATTTCATTAGAATGAATGTTTAGACACAAAAAAAAAATCCAAATAATATATATAAAAACAAGTAATTAAACAATGTAAGTCAATTCCTACTTAGGTCATCAAAGAAAAAATTATTTTAATTAAATAATTACAATTAATATAAAACAATTAATCAAAAACAATTGATTTTCACGAGAATTGAACTCGCCTTCTTTACCTTCACGTGAAAAAAAACGAAATCCTCACATTTTACCGATTGAATTACTGCCTGTTGATTTCAATTTTCATTACAAACTGCTAAAACTCTAAAGTATTAAAAATTAATTGAATTTAATGAATGAATTAATATTTGACAAAAACTGAATTAACATCCAGTGTCATCCAATAAAAGTTTTTAAAAATGCACTGAACTTGAATGCATGAATAGAAAGTATTTTATGAACGATTGAAAATTTGAACAAGCTATACATAGGGAGAATGTGACCTAACAGTGGGAATTAAAAAATTAAAGTATTAACCAGTAAGCCCTTTTTGACGAGTAAACTTGTCGTGGGAAAAGTACATTTTGTGTTATGACGAGATTTATGACAATTTAGATACACATTTTCCAAAGAGGTGAAAACAGGTAACTGGTAGAAAAAAAAAACTGTATGGGCAAGAAGTCGGTCAAACAGAGCACTATAATTTTCAGAGATATGATTAAACCACTGCATAGCAATATCAGAAAATGCATTTAAAAAGTGATTTACCAATAAAAAAATAATTTAAGAGCACATTTTTTGTAAAATATAGCAATAACAAAATACAAATAAATATAACAATGTGGCTAAATATCTTCAGAAAAGTCGATACATATCTCAAGAAATTAAAGGTAAACAAATAATAATAACTTATAATTTTAGAAAATAATCAATTATTAAAATATTATTTATACACGCACAAATTTAATAAAACAATAAATCATTCAACATGGCAAAGAAAATCTTCTGGGGAAAAAATAATAATTGGTATTTAGAAATTAAGGTTTGTTCGTTTTAAGTGCAGGTGGTTTGCCAACATTACTTCCTTGTATTCTTCATAATCATTCAATTATTCCAGAAATTATACTTCCCAGTGAATTTAAATCTGGTTTCAGTTTTTGTAGGTTGATTGAGTTCACCAAGCAAATGCATATTAGCAGACAAACAATATATTAATTGCTTCAAAGAACAACACAGTATGAATGAGGTTGGAAAATATTTAAATAAGTTTCCATTGTTTGGTTCTAATTCAGAAAACGAGATAAAGAATTCCTGATTCGGCATTACGCTGACCCAGTAACCCCTGAGACCAGCGTTTTTCAATTATAACGAAAATAAAATAGAAGGTATTAATTTCTACGAACAAACTTGCATTTACAGAACAATTTACTTCTCTTTTGATGAACTGCACTCCAAACTTTCCACCGTCAAAGTATTTATTTTGGCATTCTTCCAACTTTTCCGCTTCAGAAACGGGAGGAAATAAACCGAAACTAGCTACTCGGGGCTTTTTTTAAAAAAGGCACAGAAAGGAAAGCCATATAAAATATAAAACTCTTATTTTAAAAGTACATAAAGAATTTTTGAAAAAGCGAGGTTATGACATGCATGAAAGGATTAACAGTAAAGAAAAGGCATTCAAAACAATTTTCCCTGAAGAGGACTATTTGTTTTTTCTCTTTCCCACTATTTTTTAAAAATAATCTCACGTTAAACATCATTATCTTCTATTCTAAATAAACCTTTTAAATATTATTTAACAAAATACTTTCATTTTTTAAAAATAATAAAACGAATAGTTCAAAGTAAAATCGGAAAATAAATGGCAATTAAAATATTTGTAATTACCTCCGGCTTTATTTTACACATTGGATTATATT
>JAOUZG010041912.1:878059-898353 GCA_026289955.1 Argiope argentata
AAGGGTTTTTTCAAAAATTTTTCTCCGAACGTAGACGGATACCTTAAGAACATTATTCATAAAATACAATTACAAATCGATAACTTCCACAAAGCATTCTTTCAAATTGCTCCAGTTGACAATACACGATTTCCTGAGGAGACATGCAATTTCGACAAAAAAATAATCAAAAAAATAAAATAACCCCCAAAAGTTTTTTTTTAATCCCCGATTCGGATCCTTGTCCGGAGACAAATGAAACAATAGTCTTTAAATTTATACCTTAAATATATACCTTATACTCTTTTTTTAGTCCTTCATTTCCAAGAAGAAACCACGAATTTATTAGGCCAGGGATGGCAAACCATTGGACGCTGCATAATATTTTGCGCACGCTTAAGATCAAAACGATTTGCATGTGATTTTATTTAATAAAGTGAACGGTCCCAAGTCGATGGATTGGAAATTAAAGAATTTGAAATACCAGTCTAGTTCAAAACGGATTCAAAAATTTATTGAAGCAAGGAAAAAGTCGGTATTGATTGAAACAGAAAGATCAACAAGCAATATAAGTAAAAATGTCAGTAGCAAAATTTTTCAAACATGGAATTCGATACCAGACACATTTAACTGTTTGAAGAAGCTGGTTCGTGCTATTTTAACCGTATTTTCATCTGCCTATGCCTACGAGTCATTATTTTCAGCAATGAATAAGAATAAAGATTCGCTCAGAAACCAGTTGACAGATGAATCCAATTAAATTACTGTTGTTGCTGTTACTAATTGTTACTTTTAGTAAAATTGCATTCTACTAAAAGTAACAGCTTACGATCCCATATTTGTCTTCTAATCTGCAACAACAGAAGTTGCACTAATGCTACTTTCATTTGAATTAAACATACAACTGAAACCTTTAGTACTATACAGGGCAAAATGTATTTTTTCGCAGTAAATAAACAGTTGTGAGTATTTAGTTTTATTATTTCCCCAATAATCACAAGTCAAAATCATTTGATGGCACGCCTATACCGCATTCAAAATTTATTCAGAAAAAATGGCACTTTGATCCATGAAGGTTTCGCCACCCATGAACTATACATCAAACGCCTTCTTGCCACTTAGAAAATAACAATGCTTATAATAAATTATTGTTGCTTTCTTTATTACAAAATAATTTATTTAATAATGACGATGGTTGCCTGGGTGAAATGATTTGAAGACACAGGCTGTGTTTAATGTGGTTTATTGGTTAAAATCCATAACAAAAGGCGCATGATTACGCCATAGTGTTGCAGGCTTAAAGAAATAATCATAACATTTCACGGGAGAGAGCCGATATCACACTTCCCTTAGTACCCGAGTAGAGTTCGCTTGTACAGAAATATTATATTATATATATTACTAATATCAACAGTGAGAACACGTGGTTTTTACATGATTGGCAGCTGGCTCCGCCCAAGAAGACCACGTGATTAACGAAATTCCCTCAATTTATACGGAAACCTAAGTTCTCCTTATTCTCCTTAAACAGTAATACATCAGTTTATACGGAAACCTTAAGCTCTCCTTACATGGTAGTCGATTTATATCGGAAATAAACGTATAAACTAGCAGACAAATTATCAAATTAATCAAAACGAGAGAGAACTTAAACAGTCGTTAATAGAGTGGGGAAGAAAAAAAAACAAGAAAAGCTCTACCGCTTCATCAAGTTAATAACACGGGAAATCTTTCTGACAGCGATGAAACGCGCAAATTGGCCAGGCGAAGTTAATCTTCGAGAGCACACCCACTGTCGAGTGACCTTGACGAATGACCTTGCATGCATTACCGTTGCTTGCTTTCACAATCACAGTTCGCTCTAAGGATAGTCTATCCTTCCACTCACTGGCAATGAAGAAAAAAAATGTCCTGAAATAAGCGAACTTAGTCTTTTCGCTGAAGTAAATAAACAAACAAGCCACACTTGGTGAGGTGAATGCCCTCGGCCTGACGACACACTGTTCAAATAACGAATGGGGAAGCGAAATAGAACGGATAAAGAATCGCTACGTGTCTGTCTAGCATCTGAAGTGAGAAAACTATTTTAAAAGCGGAGAGATGAAGATCTAGATTCGGTTAAGTCATCATTCAGTTATCCTATTTCTCATCGCTTAAACAAAGCTCTCCGTCATGCGAGTGATGGCGTTTAGAAGTCTCAATTCTTATTTCGGATTTAACAGTCTGTCCAAAAGTCACAGCAATCACAAAGTGGGAAAAATGTTAATAATTTTTTCACGGGAAACTTTTTGAATGCTCCAAACGCATTTCGTAAAAAATAAAAGCATAAAAAGCAACCGCATGCATTACGGATTTATACAATTATAAACCACACACAAAAGATTTCCTGATTAGTATTCAACCTTTAACGCCTACATAACACAATAACAGAATGGTTGGACATATAATTCCTAATTTCGCTGATATAAAAAAAGATAATTATTATAATATGTAAAATAAAAAAAGAAAAGATTACACTGATGAATTAACATTAGTATTTCGAGCGGAGAGATTCACTTTATTAGAATAAAAAAGGTGTAATTAAGCGAGAAAATGAAGATTAGCATAATAGATAAAATAAAGAAGGACGAATCTACAAAAGGTTTCCAAAAATATAATCGTGTAATTCATTTTAAAAGATTAATGTCATCACCCACTTCAAAAAATAAACGCTCATTTTTAAAATGAGTTTGGAAATTGTTTTGCTACGCTTCTAAAACAATAGACAAAACTTTATGGCTCAACACTAAGTAGACCGGTGAAATTATTTCAGGGTCACAATTAAACTGGAATTTTATTAAGTCAATAAAATCCGTTTTTTTTCAATGCAACGAATAAAGAAGATAAAGAGATTAAATTAGCAGTCAGTATATATAATTAAAACTCGTCAGTTATTTCAAGCGTAATTCAGTTTATATATCCTTTAAGTGGGCGCCTCTCGAGTAAGATACGTGAATATTAAATGAAATACCTCAAAAAAATTATTTTTTTTAATCACAGGAAAGAAATAAATCAAATCATTTATTCTATGGATTCATTTTCTCCCCTTTTTCTTTGTAAAGCTAAGAAGTTTCCAAGTTCAGCGTATATATTTTCAAACACTAAGTTGATCTGGTCTGCCAAAATAGTGGTCTTTTCGACTGGACCATCCTCTATTAAGGATTGAAAAAAAAACTTCTAATGAATTTAGAAGTGAATTTTCAAATGAAAACAATTCAGAAGGGACAATAGACTTATCAGGCCAACAAAACCTAAAAGTTCTGTAGAAATGAAATAAATCCATCAATATTACCGAATTAATTTTGATTACATATCTATATAAATGCAATATTGAAATAATATTTTTTGCTCAATTTGATATTAAGCATATCTAACCTACAAAGCATTTTTACTTTAGCTATTAGCCAGTTATAGACATTCCCCTTTATTTTATTAATAGCTAATACAAGATGCTTGATCCTAGGCACCAACGAAGGTCTCCTCAAACAATATAGGCGATATAAAAGAAAAAAGAACAATTTTTACGAAACAAGTATTACAAATTAAATTTCATATGATTAAAATTAAGAGTTCGAGTAAAGAAAGTCAGTTTTTTCCTATTAAAAATATTTCCGACAACCCATCCTTGTTTAATCCTTTTCACTCGATAATTCCCAATAGGCGGCGCATCTTTTTGAGGTTTTATTTATTTTTCAATTTTGATTAGTGAAAATACCTACAGAATGGTAAAAAGACGGAGAATTCAATTTTAAACACAAACATGAAAAATGGAGAAATAAAGAAGCCCTTTTACATGTAATAATTATACATTGGATTACTTTTCCGAGTGCAAAAGGGTTAAATAAGAAAACTATCGGAATACAGTTGTAAATCGTAAACTATTTACTCAATTTTTCAGGAGCAAATTACTTTAAGCGTCTACAAAATCTTTAAAAACACCCGAGACCGGATATTGACGGATAAATATCGCAGTAAACTAATTGAAACAATCGAACTCGTTCCCAGGAAGAAGCGTTAATTAATCAGCCAAAAGGGAAAATTTCTTTCAGACAGTAAATAGGTTTTCTTTTTTAAGGAAATAGTAAACTGTCTATCGCGAACCAAAAACTTTATTTGTTCGTCCAACATTTGTTCGAAAAAACCTTCTTTCGAATTGTATTGGAGTATTTAAGAAAGAATATAGGAGGGGAGAAGAAGAAAAAAAACACCGGCAGAATGGAGAGAAGCGAACGATCGAGAATTCTGGTAGTTAGATTATCGATCGAAGCAGTTGTTGGGGGCGGTTTTTTTTACGTTTATCATTGGTATGTTCTTTTACTTCGATGGTCGTAGATCAAATATCGATCCAGATAAAATGCTCCCGACTTGTTTTTTCGCTACTTTATTGCTAGTTATTTAATAGCCTGAAAATGATTAAAAAAATTATTTAACTGAAATACGGATGGAATTATAAAACAATAATTCATTTTAATTTTTTCCTTCAGTCTTCCAAGTTTAAGAGTTTTGATAGGTTGTATTAACATCCAATTTTGAAACATTAAAAAAATTTCAGATAATAATAAAATAATAATTGTGAACTATGGTCAGATGACGAGAATGAGATTAGAGTTAGAATCCCCCACTCCACACAAAAATAAATTTAGGAAAAAAAAAACTCATTTTAAAGGAATAGATATAAATTTTTAAAGTGTATCTATAAATGCAAATGCCACATTCCCAAACTGAAATCGGAAAACTAGATTGCCATTTTCGAATATGTTAGTTGGTTCCCCCCCCCTCCTCCTAACGTATATCTTTATTTAAAGGCAAAAATCTTTTTGTAAGGTTACTGGTGTACAAAACAAAAAAATGCAGGCAGAAAGGAAATAGTAAAAACTTATAATAGTCATGGTTAATCATTACCATTTCCCCAAAATGGCAATTAAAAAAATATTTCTATTCATTCGAGAATGATTTCTTGATTTTTCAACTATCGGATGGTTAATTTTAGGCAAGAAAAACTCAGTTGCATGGGAGAAGTATTTCAAATTTCGTCATATTTCACAAGGAAGATAACATAAAAAATTCGGGAAGGATTGATGAATTTTTCTGGATAAAAATGATGAACATGTCTTACTATGTTATTAATAATTAATGAACTAAATACCGCCTAAATCAACAGTACGGATTTTCTGACAAAACATATTGTATATCATATACATCTCAAAAAATAATAATTTTCCCCCGCTTAAATTTATCTTTTTTCGTAAAAATACTAAATAAATCTTACAACAAAATAAATTTAATTTTATCGATAGTTATCTCTATAAAATAAGTCCCCACCTTTTAAATAAAAAACAAAGTTTTTAATAACAGTTCACCCGTCATCTTTCTTGGATTTCACTTAAACCTTTCCCTCCTCTTTAAACAGTTAGAAGTAATCGGATTAAACTATACAAGGACCCTTACGTCACGCATGTTCGGAGGTCCCTGTCGTATCAGGTATTCGCATTGAATTTAGTATCTATATATGTAGTTTTTTTTTCCCTCAAGTAACAAGTATTATTGTAAACTGAAATTACAAAACATTTAATGACGGGCCACTTTTAAGTGAACTGATTTTAGTAACCGGTCATAATAATTAAATAAAAAAAAGATTAAAATGAAATCAGCTATGCATATTTTAATGTATCAATGGCAGAACATCATTTCTTGAACGGCCAAGCACCACGTGCTCGTGCTAGTTAAATTATATTTTCATTCATTTTAATCGTTTCATTGAATGGATCACTTTAGTACTGCAAACGATCCAAAAAAACTCTGTCTCGCATTCATTGTTTAAAAAAATATCGCATTTCCTATTTATTTCATTTAATATAATCACTTGCCCAAAATGACATTTTTTTTTCTCGAGGTTTCATTTGCTGTAGCATTAACTTATTTTTGAAAAAAAAAAAGACTTGTAAATGCAATGGTAACACGTTATTAAAAGTGGTATATATATATATATATATATATATATATAGCGAATGTTTTATTGACTTCAGTCGAAGTAACAAACCAGACCACATGGTTCTGTAAATGAATAAGAAAAATTGAAAGAAGGAAGTGATCAATCCCCAAGTAACATTCTAAAATTTTAACGACACGATTTTAGTTTGAATATTCCCGAGTACATAGTTCTAGTACTCACATTAAAGCATAAAATAAAATTTAACACAAAAAATGGCAGCATATAATAATTCTCTAAGAATTGATTCCCACACACAGCAGAAGAGCACAGCACTTAGAAACTACCTGCTAATATAACATTAGAAAAGCGTGAAAACAATGAGAAGAAAGCTATCAGCTATTCTGCTAGGGATGATTCGCAAGGCCGCGGTAAAACGGAAGTGCGTTCGTCCATTCTTCCATTGCCACCACCGGAGGAGACAGCACTACAGACGGAAGGTTCTTTTCTCTTCTAATCAGTTCCAGGAAGTGCACACTTACTCAGAAAATGTTTACATTACACTGGTGTCGTATTTCATAAACTAATAGTGTAAAAAAGAAAGGGGGTATCTCCAACGGAGGATATCGATCATACTGATTAACAAGTAATATAAAAAAAAGTCAATTCTTACTTAGATTAACAAAGAAAATTTCATTTTAGTTACTTTTTATTAAATAATTACAATTAATATAAATAAAATATGCCTTGCCAAAACAAAATCAAGTTCGTATCCGTTGAAAATAAATCAGAACACACACAATTGACGTTGAATTTTAAACGCCAATTGAGGCAACACAAATGGTTGAATTTTCTACGCCAGTTGGGATAACGCAACACCGTTTTAAAATTTAAAATTTTCGTTATTCTGTCTTATTTTAATTTGAATGTACTTTAAAAAGAATCCGGAAAATCGATTACTTAACAATGTTACATTTTAAATATCAAACACTAAGAAAATAAACAATCTTTTGAAATAATCGGCCAAAAACATGTTAAGCGCAACCTAATTAGCATGGGGAAGGGGAAACAAACTTAATTCGTTACTCATTTGGCGGTGGGGAAATGAAGATTTTTGGCGAGAGAGTTAGTTTTTAATTAATGAATTAATATTTGAATAAACTTCACTAACGTCAAATGTCATCCATTACAAGTTTTAAAAAATTTACTTGAACCTGAGTGGATGAATAGTTTATTCGATTGAAAATTTGATTCATATATATATATATATATATATATATATATATATATATATATATATATGGAGAGTGTGAGGTAATAGTAGATATTGATAAACAATGCATTATTGAAAGGTGTGAAACACACACACACAACTGGCGAAATTGTTTTAATTATTGTTCATATTTTAGTTCACAAGATGCTCAAAATGAACTTCTATAAACTAGTATAAGTAGTAAATCAAAAAAATAATTAAACGTGCACATTACATTAGTACCAAAACGACTCGTCATGAGGTGGATGAAGAAAAATTAAAACATGAAAGCGAACTCTTTGAAGTTCGCTAATTTGCGAGTTAAATGTTAAAGGAAGGAAACTAACATTCTTATCGATTAATTATCAATCTTTTAAATGTTGTAAGAAACAAAAAGATAACCGTTCAATTCCAATTGGTCTTGCGGAAATATGTCAATGAAATGCATCCTCATCAGCGGTATAATTTTTAACGGAGAAACTTAATTAAAAAAACAAAAACAATTTAACTTTTTTTAAAGTCAATACTGCATCATATATTTAAATCGAACAGCAGAGTGATACAAACAAAAGTTTTGTTAGATGTATTTAATATAATTATTAATATAATATTTTACGCTTAAAAAAGAAAATACAGTTTTACGCACTATTCATTTCATGGGTTGTTAGATAAAGTGACATTAATCTAGCGTTAATGTGAGTTTCCTGGATGATATAATAGCAAATGACCTTCACCTAAATAACAACTTGCGTTTCTATCAACTGAAAATAATAAGATTACAGTTATCCCAAGGTTTAAAAAAATACTTATCAGAAATAAATAATCAAAGCGTATCAATATCAATACCTTTTTTTTTTTAAATCTTGTGAGGATATGATTTTGTTTTGGTTAAGAAGTTGTTATGTCTCCGAATTTTACGGGCAAAAAATATTTTTAGCTGATTTATTGTTACGTATGCTTCTTTAACAGAAGATGCATTTAAAAGGTTGACGCAGAACTATAACATAGTAGCTGTTATTTCAATCTGAAAAATCGGTCCAAGCTGCTCCAAAAGTTTGTTTGCCAGCTGGAAGAATTGAAAATGAAAGTTTACTGAAAAATTATCATTATATATCATTCTATATGTATGTTATAGAGGGATGAAGACCGATAGAGAAGTCTCGTGATTGTTTCGAACTGTTTTAAACTGGTTAATGACTTAAATTATGTTATAACATCCTAGTGAAAAATTAAGATTTCCAAAACTTGTGGTCATTTTTTTCTGCTTCAGTACACCACCTTACGTTTCGGAAATGCGTTACTATTTTTTCAACTAAGAATGTTCAAAATATTTCAATTATACATGGATTATGTGTAATATTCATATAGAATTCGAACGATCATGATCGATTCCAACTTTACTTACAAGTTTTTAGAACAGATATGCATGTTAGTTTTTTAAAGAAGTACTAATTAGATACATGACCGAAACAATTAAGCAACATAAAAAATGAACAACATTTGTTTAAAAATCGAAAAAAAAAACCCAAAAAATTCAAATTTATTTACAAAACATATCTAGTAAAAAAATCGAGTAAAAAAAGTTTGCGACTGTACAAATCCCCGTTGGAATCGTTGAAACGTAAAAAGCACGTGTAGCGTGACGACCAGCAGCCCATTGTTCGAGCGAAAGTTACGAGTACACACTCACAAAAAGAGAGAGAGAGAGAGAGAGAGAGAGGGAGAGAATGCGAAACAAAATTCTATTGTGTGTAATCTTCGGAAACAAGTCACGCGATACATCAATCGCATTTTCATCAAAGGGAAGATTGCTGCATGGAGCATACATAGGTGGATTCTGTTTCGTACCGGGTGCTAACGCTGGTCAGCCGATTGATTTTTATGTGAAGGTTACGTTTCATTTTAACAAAGAGAGAGAGAGAAAGGGTACAAATTATGTTACTTTGGTTCATTCAATCTCTACTATTAGCCGTTTAAATTTCCAATCGTTAATAAAAGGCTTTTTATTCATTCGCTCAAGTTCATATACATTTTTTAAAATTTGTAGATGACATTCGATGTTAACAGTTTTTTTTTTCAAATATTAAATATTTTTATTAATTAATTAAAAAACTAATTTTCTCGTCAAAAATCTTCATTTCTCCGCCGCCAAATAAGTAACGAGTTCTGTTTGTTTTTCCCCCCACGCTAATGAGGCTTAACTTAAAATATTTTCGGTCGATTATTTCAAACGATTCTGTTTATTATCTCAATGTACGGTGAATTCAAAGTTAAACATTGCTAATGAATCGATTTTTCGGATTCATTTTGAAGTACTACGAAATAATACAGAATAAAGAAAATTAAAAATTTCTAATCTGTTTTGTGCTACCCAGTTGGCGTAGAAAATTCACGCCTTTGCGTTGCCTAAATTGACGTTTAATTTTCAACGTCAATAGTGTGTGTTCAGATTGTGTTACGACTCTGTATTTTCAATGAATACAAACGTGATTTTGTTTAGGTCAGGTATAATTTTCGGACAAATTATTTATATTAATTGAAATAATTTAATAAGTAACTAAAATAAAAATGTTCTTTGCTGACCCAAGAAGGAATTGATTTAATTTTGATATTACCTGTTTACTTACTGTAAAATAAAAATGGATAAAATGTACCTTTAAAGAAAAAGAGGAAAATTAAATTCTGTAATAATAAATTATTTTGGGCATAGTGATCATTAACGAGATTTAGTCTATTAATTTCTGAATTAGTTTCTCTTTTGAGTAATATTTGCACATAAGCATACGTAGAAAACCTAGAATAATAATAATTTGCACGAAAACTAAAATAATAACAGTTGGAAGAATCTTTCTTAAAAAATAAATTTGTCAAAATATATTTATTTGAATCGATTATAATTCTTGATTGCCCAATAAACATGTTTTAAACTGATTATTGAAGCAGAGGCTGAGTATTGATAAGTATTGTAATGTGTAAAATAAACAATATTGTAATCTTAATAAAATTATCATCCAACTATTTTACATTTTACAGTATTTCTGCTTTTTATTAACATTCAGTAGTTAAAGGGAAATAGAGTTTCTTTTAATCGACTTGTCTCTCAGACTAGAAGTTCTAAACAAACTCCTAGTTAGAAATCCGCAATTAGAAGTGTACTAAAAGTGAACGCTAAGCGGTTAATGAAACGAGTAAATGAACTCAATAGTTCTTAATTTACGAGAACTGCAGATACTGGCATAAAATTATAAAAAAGCCACTTAATATATTCAAAATGCTGCATATTTTAACTAAAATTATAGTTAATATTAATCATTAATATCAATGAACATTAAAAATATGCACATAACGCAAAAGAATACGGCGCATCCAACAGAGCATAATGTTTTTTTCATCGCACTGAATAAATTGCTGTAAGTTGATTTGAAGATATAAATTACTAAGGAGCACGATATTAGCTTTGCCTATGCTTCGTATTATGACAAAAATAATGATTATATGCCACGACAGAGAATGAGAAGAGAAAAAATGGGAGAGAAACGAGCAAGCGATTAAATTTAAAACAACGGCCTCTTATTCATTATCAGCTGTATCAACAATGGAAAATAGTATTCAATATTTCCTAGAAACCACCCTAAAAATAACACTCTTTGGAAAATAGTGGTATTTAACCCTTTTGCATTCGATGGTGCCTCTTGGGCACCATTCAAGACGGTGCATCATTTTGACGTTTTTGATTATTGAAAATGCCAACAGAATGGTAAAAAGACGAAGACATTCAATTTTAAATACACACGTACAAATTTGATCAATAAATAAGTCCTTGTATATTGAATAATTATGCATCGAATTACTTTTCCGATTGCCGAGGGTTAATAAAAAGCCTCCTTCTTGAGATATAAAGTCATTGAGGTTGAAAAAGCCCTTCAACTTTCCAATGAAACATTTTCAAACTATTTTAAATCATCTAAAAAAAAATTTTTTTTTTAATGTTCCGATTAAGTGAAGGTATAAAGTCTGATAATCACTGAACAAAATATAACCGAAATCATTCATTTTTCAAGGAAAGAAAATATTGGAAGCCGTTTGATCAAACCTGGAAACCTAACGTATAAACTCAATGAGGCATATCGACTGGAAGAAGAGGGATGGTATATACTTAAGTCGGATGCAATGCAAATAAAAGTTAGTGATTATATCCCATTTTTTAATGCGGTAAAAGAACGAAAAAATAATGCCACTACAGCCGCTTTAATTCAGTTTAAATATCCAAAGTCGTGACGGTGACTAGGTGCAAACAAACAAACAAAAAAAAAGATCATTAAATCCCGGTTGTTACTTAGCCCACTACGGTGAATAATCTACAAGTTAATCACTTCACCTACGACGTTGATGGTGTCTCCATGCGTCTAAAGGAAATGAGAATGAGATCTGCACAATTAGGCGATTTCCATTTTGAAGTCGAGTTTCAAAAGGCAGAAAATCAAAGTGGCTTGGTTGATAAAGCGGCTGGTTGAATTGTAGTTTTTTGAAGGTTTTCAGTTCGAGTCTCAAAATAGTCTAATTTCCTATCGAATGAGACCCAGAGCAGCCATTGATAACTGCTTCATCAATTTCCCAGCCCTAAAAAAGCTGCGGACAAATTAACCCTGTTACCAATCTGGGTTTTAAATGTTCAAAATTATTTCTGTTCAGGCCCTAGATAGCTACGATGTGCTACACGCGTAAAACTCTGGAAATAATGTTTTTTCATGCCAATTAAGCAAAATAGTCCTGATTTCTACCCCAATAGAAAAAGCACGTGTAACGCAATTCCATGAAAGTTCTCATAACAGTCCCATAAATAATAAAAATCTATTATTTTATTTAACTAAATTATTTTAAAACAAAATCACTAAATACCAAATTTCATGACGTTGGAGCTTTATGGCGCTCGTCTAAATTAGTTCAAATCAATTGTAACTGTTCCCTAAACTTTCAAATTAAAGTATCTATTCCAAATTCTGATGTGGAGGTGCTCGTGACCACTTTGTCACATCGCGGAACTCCGCAACATCACGACGTTGCCACATTGCAGAAAATCAAATATCAGTATTTCAAACTGTTGCTCCAATACAATAAATCGTTTGGAATACAATGGGAAGATATCATTTAGTGTTATAAAATGGTCATAAACGACAGCCATCAAGGATTGGATTTGCAATTCAACCAGAGGCTAACGGGTCGGGGTGGTAATGAAACTTACTGAGTGGACGGCCCCTCCTGGAATCGATCCAGCGGAGAGGAGGAGGTGGGTATGGCAAACGAGACCTTGTCGGTCGTCGGAAGCTGTTTTAATTATTTTACGCGTGGTCGTAAAGCCCTGCAGGAGAGATGCTCGCCCTAATGGGCACTTGTAAATCATTCCCTAATATGTGCTGCAAGATCTTCTCACACGCTCTCATTGGCAATTACGGAATCGTACAATCGGATCGGTAGAGCAGAGCAACAACATGCCCCCGGGCGAGGGAAGAAAAAAAGGAAAGCATTCCGAAAGAGGACAATCATATAAACGGTGCTGAGCTTTAATTTTTTTTCTGTTGGAGATAAGTCTTTTTGCATTTGACATAAAGCCATCAAGCATTGTAATAATGTATCTTGAAGCATGATGAGACATAGATATAATCTATAGTTATATGAATATATAGTTCGACGATACTTGAAAATTGAAAAAAGAAAAAGAAAGAAAGTGACGGGTTATGATTGGTTTTGGTTTATGTCCATTCTGCGCCAAACACATGATTTGAAACAGGTTTCCAAATTTTCAATACTTTTCGAAAGAGCAAAAAGCTAAAAACATAGGACGGTCAGAAAAAAACTCAAATACGCTTGTCAATGCCAGCATCATGTAAAGAATAAAATGTTTGCATGTGGATTATCCACCAAGTGTTTTAACCGAGTTTTATCATTGCCAAAACGGTTTCGTCTACATGCTATAAAATTTGGGCATTGCGGAAAAATATGTCTAGCTGAATGACGATAGTGACAATGCGAGCAAAGAGGTACAGGTTCTGAATTTAATAGACACTCATGTGACAATCTTGTGTGGTCAATTCGAAGACAATTTAAAAGGACTGCAGGCACCCGGCTTAATTTACTAAACTTAATAAAAGGCTTCATCAATTAATGAATTTTATATAACTTATTCCGTTTTTGTTAATTCCAAACGCTCAGCCACTTTTTCTGGAGTTGGTTTTTTACAACTTCAAAAGACGTCATTTAATGGGACAAAATTTTCGATCATTACTGCTGAATTTCTTGCAGCTTTATCCACTCTTTCATTTCCAGCCATTCTCGAATATCCGGGGATTCAACGTGACGCGTTATGAAATTTTAACTAAGAACAATGGATATTATAATAAAATTGCATAGATTGACTTTATTAGTATGATCTTTTCAAAAATCTACGTGATTTTTGCCAGAAATATTTCTAGTGTAGATTTATAGATATCCTTATCAACAATGGATATAGAAACAATATTAAAAATTTTACAAATTAGTAGAGGTGATTCATTTTTTACTTGATATGTTTTCACACAACTTGTTATAAATATTAATATCTATGGCTGGCATTAAATTTACAAATTGCGTTAGTCAACTATATAAAATGATGTAAGAGAAAATTTAATACAAATTTAACAAGAAGTAATTAACCCTAAGAGGTATAAAACATAAAAGCTACTGAATTTTAGATGAAAATTAATAAAATATACATTATAGAAATAAATGAAACAATTTTTGGTACATTTGTGTATAAATTATGAGGCGGCTTTATTTGAAACAACTGTGGGAAATCTTATCGACATACACGACTGAGAAAACAATAGGCGGATTCAAACGAGGCCACTATGCCTCAACAGGTTAAAAAACAAACACAGAGCAATTTCAATTTTTTTTCCGCTTTGTGAAATATTTTTCGACATAAATATTTTATACTTAATCCATGTTGATTACAAGTTTGGATGTGCGTACACATCGAAAAGTACAGTATATTCTTGCTTACTCAAAATAATAGATATGAGACCGAATGAAAAATTAAACGGTTATTGGATTAATCTAATAAGTATGCAACTAGGCACAATAACATTTTTTTAAAACGAAAAGTAAATTATAAATACGTTATTTTAAAAATAATACATTCATGAATAAATTGAAAAAGCTCATAATTAATCTGAAATTCGTACCTTGTTCTCTAAACCAGTGATTTTATCTACAAAGTAATATGTATTTTAATAAAGACATCAAAAACAAATATTTAGACAGACTCTTTGTTCGCAGTAGAATAAATATCAATCATACTCAAAGATGAAGGATACACATATGCACAAAAAAAGTGGGCATGCCGAAAAATGGTTATTTAATTCGGGTTTCCTATTGCATGTTACATGCCATTCAACATTGTTTATCTAATCATCCGTAGCGCTTCTTACATGTAAGTAATATCCAGAAATTATTGAAGAATAGGTATTTCCACATAATTTTAACTAATTAAAACAGTAATCATTTATTTATTGATTAAATAAATACAAACGTGAAATAATTTTACATAGAAAAATACATAATGCGATTTTGTTGATCAAACTATCACTGTTTTTTAGACATTTAAGAAAGTTTTTAATTAAGGGAAGCATTGTACCGTTTGAGTCAACACTGCTCAGTTTAACATCTTAGCAAACACCCATATGTATTTTGTTATGAGGAGCGACTTCATTCCATTTGAGTTTTCATACAAAAAACAGCTTCAATTTTTCTTTCTTTTTTCACCCCGAAGTTGTTGGTTGGTACGTGTATATGACATCAGATAGTTGACTAATAAAAAGATTTTGTTATTGTATTTCAGAGAGCAATGATTGTCCCCAATGAAAAATAGCATTTTGCAGCCATTCACTAACATGAAGAATAGTTCGTTACGTGCTACGCATTAAGCAAGTAAAAAATTAACTCAAACGATTCCTGCCACCCCTTTAATTCATCAAAACTAAAAACATCAATTTAAACAAATTTATAATTTACAAAAAAAAAAACGGATTGGCAAATTTCAAAAAAAAAGGGTAAGAAATAAATATTTATTTCGAACATCTGTAAAGAAAGGTGCATCAGTTTCCGGTCACCCCACACCCCCTTTGCAACTACGTGACAAACACGCGTGCGAACAGACACCCTGATAACCTTTCCAGCAGGAGCATATCCTGGCCCATGACCGGCAAGCGCATGCGTGCTCCTTGATCCTTACCGTTCATCGAAAATTCAAGTTAAAATCCCGTGACCGAATTCCGGCCCGATATCGAGTTCAAAGGCATCACGCGCTCGCTCGCTCTCCTATCTCGATTCGAACTTCAGAAACAGACCGCGAAACGACGCACACAACAGCTTTTCTTTCTCCCCCCCCCCCCCCCATTTCTCCTCGGTCCGGTCGCCCACCTATTGAAGATGGCCAACAGAGAAATAAACAGAACTGCGAGTGAGTGAGCGACTGCAATGGGAAAAAGCGAGAGCTGCTGTCTGCCATTGACCTCCGGTTGGCATACAACAGAGCTGAAGGCAGACAACCGATGCATGACAGCGATAGTGATGAATGGATCTTGGGATGGGAGAGTCGGCAAGTGACTAAATGCTGTTTTTTCTCTCCACCCCACCCCCTTCCTTTTCTTCCTTACCTGAACCGACTACTCCCCCAAGATACACCCGAAAAGAAAAATTTCCTCGTCCACAATCCCGTGACCGACCGACAAAACGAGTCGGTAATTTGAGGAAGGGAAAAAAATTTGCATATCATTCATTCCCAAATCGCCTCGGCCATCCTTCAGCAGAAAAAGAACCGGTACCCGTTTTCTATAGCAACAGGAAGAAATTTATGAACTCTCTAATAACTTAATGCTGGCCCTCTTTCATCGGGTAATAACGATGTTGGCAAGGGAATTCACGCCTATGATATTAGCACCAACAAAGAATTTCTGGAAACTGATTCTTCAGCAATAAAGAGAGAGAGAGAGAGAGAGAGAGAGGTCGTTCATTTTCATGTAAATTTAAAAGATCAACCTTAACCATATTTATATAACCAAGTTACAAAAAGGAAAAAAAAATGCCAGTAAGGATTTAATTAACACTTCCTAAAAAAGTTAAAATTAAAAAATATATATCATTAAGAAGAAACTATTATGTGGACAGCTTTTATATGAATTTAAAACTTATTTCACTGTTAGAAACACAGTAATTTCTTATTCCGTTATGTTTTATTGAGAAAGATTTCTTATAAAAGGTAATGACTCTTCAAATATATCAGATGTTATATATTTTCTTAGAAGAGGTCGGCTGAGTATCTTAAAAATAATCAAAATGCTGCTTAAAGAAGTGATTATTTTCATACTAACAGCCCACTGAGCGATTAATACAAGTAGAATGGCACTAAGTAGTATCAAAAACATAATGTTGATACATTTATGGACATTTAAGGAATATATATAAAAAACAAATATTTTTCCAAAAAATGTGTTAATAAATGAAGTGCACGAGTAAATTGGTTAAAGGCAGTCACAATTCTAAAAAATCGTTTGTATACTATATTGTAACTTACAAGTTTTCAAAAATGTATTTGAACTAGAGTGGATGAATAAAAAATATTTTACTAATGATTGAAAATTTAAACAAAATACACATATATATGCAGGTAGTGTGAACTAACAGTAAGATTTGAACCCAAAAAAGTGCAGGGGGGAGGAAATTAACAACCAAAAACTTCATGATATTAGTTCATGAAGTTTTTGGAAGAATAATTCGCTCATCTCTATATTTAAACTAAATCGATTAATTATTGCAAACTACTTATCTTATAACATTGTACTGATAGTTTCTCATCCCCACATTATGGATTTTCAAATAACATATAAGCACAAATGACAGTCTATGAGATGACTACCACAAGTGGATCGTACCCAAAATAACAGTATTAGTTCTCATATACTGAATATAATTTTTCAGTCTGAAGAACGCATGTATCGTTTTCACATTCTTGTTAAGTGCTAATTATTATAAAAGTCGTACGACAGAAGAAAAAAATTCACACTAATATATAGGAATTGTAACAAACCTTTTTATCTGAGTTCCCTTACCCTAAAAGGTATCCTTACAGACAAACACATGCTGCTCATTGTAGGATTACGAAACCTTATTTGCTTTTGCGCATGCGTCAGGAGGCGTTCATTTTGTCAAAGAAAATGCCGAGAGGAACGATGTTTATATTTAATAACAGGGTATACTAGATTACTCCTGCCATTAAGAATCGTAATCATCACTGCGCACAATCCGTTGGCAAAATGCTAATATCGGGTTCCCGAAACAAACAGTACACATTTTATTACTTACAGTTATTCAAATATTGCCATAACACAGATGAACTTCACATATATTCCAATACAGATGAGCTTATCCTTAACCCCAGCATCTCTTAGCAAACACAGGACGAGTTCGAAAACAAAGGAGTGCCAAGGTTAATTTGCAGGATAAGGCAGCAGTAGCAGGAAGTTGGGCGAGCAGGCAGACACGAAACGTAAACAAATGGAGCTTGAGACCTCACAACAACAAAATCGTCAGTGGTTGGAAGGAGGAATCGATACAGCAGCAGGAAGAAAACGGCACGGATTTCTGACCCACTTCTCCCAGCACGGCGGATCAATATTTGGCAAAGGGTATCCCGTGGATTTTTTTATGTCCTTCGCGTCCCCCATCACCACCCTCCACTTCCTCCAGAGAGGGGCGAAGCTCATTAAAATTGAAGGGCAGCTAAAATTTACGATGTTGGTTTTTTGGTGGACGGATTTGATCGAATTTCATTGCACGATATTTTTATTTTGGCTTCTCTCTCATTCATTCATGCATTCATTTGGTCTGTTGCGTTAAATTAAATGGTGTTTTAATTATGAATATGGATAATAACTTCTTGGAGATCAAATTTTGCAGCGATAGCATTAAAGTTTTTAGATTAAACAAGCTTTAAGAGAATGATAAACCTTTCCAAAGTTGTATGAATGAGAAATATAAAATACTACGAAAACATAATAACATGAAAAAAATTAAGTTTTGATAGAAGTTAGGTCTAAAGTATTTTTAATATTTAAAATAAAAACTGGAATTGACAGCATTTTTTGGTCCAGAATGCAAATAAGTGTTTCATTACTCACTTTCCACTACATTAAATATCGTTAAAATTATTTTTTTTTAATGTCGCTAAAACTTATTCCTCAATATAGCAAAGCTTCCTCATAAAGTTTGGTCGGCAATAATGTGAGTTAATAAATAAAACTGATACGTTTACGCGTAACTTTTTATTTATAAATTCCAAGTATTGAAGAATATATTATTAATTTCACGGTATTAAGTACAGAACATAGTGTTTTAAATATTGTTTGCTTGCTCTAAAATATACTATATCTTCTATCTTTTGTACATTTTAATATTTTTGTTTTCATGTGTATTACTGCTTTCTCTATCTACTTTTCCATTTAATTTAGTCTCTTGAGTACAGAATTGGTTTATTTTAAATATTTTATGTAAGTCAAAAGTACTTTAATGTATACCCTTAAATGCTATCCATATTTAGGCGATAATTGTAAGACTTTCAATAAATAAATTATGGTTCTTTCCCTATCGACCTTCAAAGTTTTATACTGGGAAGACGGGTCGTCGTGGGGCAAACCAGACCAAATATTGGCGAATCCACACAGATAATAAAATGGTGTTCCTTGAAAGTGTCTATATGTAGGAATCACAAAAACTCTAGAAATAGTTAACGGATATTGGAGACATTTATGCCATTTTGTAGAGTATTTATTGGAGAAGGTTTTAGTACATTAAAGGCATATCAAAATAAAAAGGGGAGTTTTATAATTGCGATTGTAACTTTACTCTTATCCGCTCATGCGCGAAAACATCAAACTGGGCAAGTACAAATAGCAAGAGCTCTGGTACGCATAGGCAATACATTGATTTGTTTACAGCTGATTTTAAACAGTTATTCAAATCTGTCTGCCAAAAAGAAGGAAATCCAAGATCGAAATGATGGTCAGTTTTTTGTCTACAGACATATCGTATTTTTACCTTTGTAGCAGTATAAATATTTCTAAATGTGTACTACAAAAATTGTTTTGCAGTTATTTTTGATAATTTCTAAATATATTTTTATGGTGTTTGATGTTGCGTAATATGCCCATGTCATATCGGATGGAGGCTGGACTTAAATTGAAAGCTACTTTTTCTTGGATGTATACCACCGGCAACACCGCGCAAGTACTGCTAGTTGTATTAAATTGCACAGCATTAAGTAAACGTAACTGCAAGTATATCATATCCCTAAAGCAGTACACATATCTTATCCCAGTTGATAAAATAATTCAGTCTCTTATTTCTATTCGCATAAAAATACAAACAGAGTTTAAAATAAAATTTGTTTCATATGTAAATAAACAAGATTTCAATAACAATGCGGTGTTCTAAAATTCACATTTTTTTGGCGTAGTCCTATTTGATAAATATTTAAAAACGTTAAATAGAGTGCATAATTATACAAAAGTATTTTACTTGGGGTCTTGATGGTCGCTTTTATTTACTATTCACCAAAGTTGTACGCTCGAAAACAGACAAAACAATACGAGTCATTTGACAGCAAAACAGGCGTAAAATTCACACCGACTGCACCTGATGTTTCAAACTCCCGACATTCTAAGTTTCAGTTGACTGGTAGTGAAAATACAGATTACTCATTCCTAAAACAATCGTCGTCATGAAGTTAAGAGACATTGACATTACTAGGAAGGTGGTTAAAGAAAAATAATGAGGAGGCACGCGTTATCTCGACCCCGCGATTGCTGCCAGATCGTTTCGCAACGAAAGATTTATTCAGACAACAATAAAACCATAACTGAATGGCAAAAGCTGCACAGTTATCACAAGTATGACCAGGTCTGGTTTTGGGGGAACATCAAGCTTCAAAGAGCACCGATCTGTTTCCTTTGTGTACGGATTAGCCACCTTTACAAGCCTGTCCACCCCAGTTAGACCTTCCCC
>JAOUZG010041912.1:898363-908413 GCA_026289955.1 Argiope argentata
AATCGCGTCCAATAAAGAAAAGAAGAAAGGGTCATGTTGCCAAATGCGAACTTGGAAAAGGGAAGAGTGCTATTTAATAATGTACTTTATTTCTTTTCTTTTTTTTGGCATCATTATAAATGCTCAGGAAGACAGCGGATTCAAAACTGAGCAAAGTAATGAGGAAGGCAGGATTAAAAAAAATAGTGAAACACAACAGCAGAATCAAGTAAAAATTTCATTCGTTGCTCTTTCGTCGTTCGAAAACAAATACGAGAACTGGATTGCAATTATTATATGAAAAATAATAAGACAAGGGAAAGAGGTTAGGGTTATATCATTTATTATTTTTTTTCAGAGCATATGTGTTTTTTTTTCTTTATCTCTTTACAATAGAGTCGCATTTTGACCAATAGGTATATGATAATAAATAAATATACTTTTAATTGGATCAAAGTATTAAAATGAATTTCATAATAAAAAGCTTATTTAAATCGTATCTTACTATTGGTGCTTAAAAATATACAGCTAACTACAAAAGTAACATAAAAATAATGCAGTACATGAGCAGATACAGTACATTTAACTATATAACGAATAAACACGCATTAAGTACAAACACAAAATAGAGATTCGATGAGAAATCGAAAACTTTCATTAAATTTCCAAACGTTAAGAATTTTGGAAAGTAAAAATTACATAAACTGAACATACATTACATAATTATTACATTGAAAAGTAAAAATTACTCATTTCCTTTACAATCAAATTATACTAAAAGTCTTCAGTAAATTATTGTTACATTTTTTTATACTAAAGATTTTATATGCCATTTCTTATAGCAATGCTCGGGTTATTTTTGCATGCACCTCGTAAATTTGAGCAGATGAGATGACGAGAATGACACCTGAACTAGCACTCCCATCCCAACTCTCTCCAACTTCCACATAACGCCAATGGGAGGAACCGCAAGGATTTTGAATACATCTGTCAACTTAATTGCTTCCATTTATTTAATTCAATGCCTCGGTTTCATTCATTTAGTTCATTCATTTCGGTGCTAGATTGAAAATGTGATCAAAGAAATCATAGAGTTGCAAAAGCACGTGAAGGAGAAAGTTTTCAAGTATGGAAGAATTAAACGAAGATGATGATGCAGAAGTGATGAATGAAGAATTGGATATATTTGAAAATCAAATAACTGCGAAGATAACAGTCCATTAAACTAACAAAAAATTAAACTGGATTTTTTTTAAAAAAATCCAAAAATTGTCTAGTTTTTTTAAATGGAGATTTATCTAAATGGGCACCTTATCAGAGACATTAAAAACAATACTTATGGCATTTCAAAAATTCAAAAGAAAAAAAATATGAATCATTAGAATCTTATAAAAAAATTTTATCATATATTCCGTAAAATAAATAGCAATAAAAATCCTTGTAATTATCTCTTGCTTCATTTTACACATTTCATTATACTGAAATTTTTATATATATTTTCTAAATTTGAGCTATACCTAATATTTTTCAACACAAAATTAGCATTCCAGAACGCGCATGTGTAATATTTTTATTAATGGCATAATATAGGCGTTCGAGCTGGATTGTATTATTTAGAATCAAAGCAAAAGTGTGTGTGTGTGTGTGTGTGTGTGTGTGTGTGTGTGTGTGTGTGTGAATAGCAGCTGGGGGGGATGAAAAGCCTGGATATCATTAGCCGTTTTCAAAAGTATTCAATACATTAGCATTAAACACTATTTTTCTAGCTTTCAACAATTACAACACGCTCAAAGCAATCACACATTTCTTCGCAACATCTTTGAAGGGAGACAATAAACAGCACATTTCCTTGTAAAAAAAATTACCCACATTCTTCTGACACATAAGGTTTGGTGTCAACTGACGGTCAACATAATTGTTTATTCAACAATGAAAGCATTATGAGTGACCAGCCAGCGAGACATCGCTGCACGCGTTGGTGATTCCGACAAAGGATGGGATAAAAAGGTGTGAACCGTTACAGGAGTTCATTGAAATGACCATTCAACATAGTTTTTTAAAAAAAAACAAATGGAAATGCTGCGAATGAAAATCCACCTGACACAAAGCGTCCACGCGACCAGATGTTTACAGTTTCCCATTTCTATCCGTAGAAGGCAGCAGCTGTTTTCCGGACGTGCAGACAGAATTCGCAGCTGTCTATCGAATCAGCAGCTGGAATAAAAATACTTCAGAGAAAAGGTGTACCTGGGCTGCTCTAACGGAGTGCGATAGTGAAACGCGTCGAAAAATGATTACCTCTTCAACCTCGGACTCACTCTCTTAACAATCAGAACTCGTTGGCTAAAGCGGTAGTGGCATGCATGACTTCGTTCTGGAAAAAATGGTCTGTTTCGCATTCGTAACGCAGCGTTGAATTTCAAGATTATTTTTTTTCAGAGTTGGAAACAGTAGTCAATTTGAAATTCGTTATCCCTTCGAGTATGATTTGCGTACCTTACTTAAGCATTTTTGTTTTGTTTGGAAACCAGCTGGCCTGAGACATTCGCTGAGAACCGCGCAATTAGAACTGTATTTAACACCAAACTTAGATCATTTTTTCACTTCAACAAAACAGAGATAATGTTTCTCGACTATTAATCCCTTAACCGGTTTGTCCGTTCGCCGTACGTTCATCGATTTATCGAATTTTGATATTCATAGCAATTATAATTCAATAATAAAATGATCTCGAATACGTAGATAAACCAAGTATTCCATGGATTCCCATTTGAATCAAAATAAGAAAATATTCCCAAAATAGAAGGTGTCATTTTATTAGATAGTAAGGAAAATAAACCAGTTAAGATTTTATAGGAAGAATTTCCAAAAATTAACAGCACTTTTTACAATGAATCACTAAATCAAATTTTATGATTATTTAACAATAATGCCTTATAATTCTGAAAACTATTCGAACCATTTATCTAATTAGATGAACCTTTCTCTACTACACTTAAGAGACAGCAAAGATATCTAATTACATTGATGGTTCAGCACAATTAAGATAGTAGGTGTGAGCCACAGGCCAGTCACGCGGCAGTCAAAGAGTTAATGATTCCATGGCAGAATAATTTATCCAATTTCTGTTCCAGCGACACCCCCTAAAATTGCTAACACATTCACGTCCATCACAAGGTGTCATTAGTGTGTCATTACCAAATGTCAATTATAATATTCACCTTAAATGATAATAGCCACTAATATCATGTGTAAGTCTTAAAGGACTGTTTGGCTCCTTATCATCAAATTCAAATATTAAATTCATGCAGAATTTCGTTACAATGGAGTTATTTTACTTTAGAAAGAAGTTTTAAAAAATCATTAAAGCACATGATATCTAAATGGTCTAATTTCAATAATCTTAATCTGATTTTCAGCTATCAAACAGTTGTGTTCACTATTCTGCAATGAACTTTGTGTTTTGTATTTGTGTACTGTCGTGAATAACTTTGCAAAATGTGTCAACATTAGAAGAGAAAATTTTTGAGAATCATGCGGTTACCAAGACT
This sequence comes from Argiope argentata, assembly GCA_026289955.1. NCBI lineage: Eukaryota > Metazoa > Arthropoda > Arachnida > Araneae > Araneidae > Argiope > Argiope argentata. The sequence continues at coordinate 901,894 of JAOUZG010041912.1, forward strand.
TTAAAAAAGATTTCATTTCTTGAACCATGATAATCCATACATGTGGAACCAAAAAATAATATCACAAGAATAGGTTGGAATGGTTTTTGACTATGGTGAACGAAATATAAAAAAGTTTCTAAATAAACCATTTAGGTCATAGATGAAAAGCATACTAAATAATTTAAACAATATTTTTAAAAAACTAGTGATTTTGCATTTATTTTAGATGGAAAATGCTTTTAAACCAACATGTATCATAACATTCAACTTAGTTCATTTATATTATATACCGTTGTAAAGCAACACTAGGGCTATTTTTGGGACGGACCTGGTACTTTTGAATCGCAGTCATGTGACGAGGACGACACCTGAGCTGGCACCACCCTTTCCACAGCACACCAGTACGTGAACATTTGGTATTTGATATTTGAAATTTGATATTTGAATTAATCAAAGAATCGTTTTTGTGTTATTACTTTCATATGTATACAAAATGCGCAGATCGAAAGACAATGAACTCCTTAGAAAATTTGGTCTCAAAGCTGATACCGATTTTAATATTTTAAGAAACTAGATGTGTAGACTAAAATTCATCTTTTTGTTTTGTAGTCGAATTTTTCATGTGAATGGACTTCGTTAGGTATTATTAAAAATGCCCAAATTGGGTGAAATGACTACGCACCAAATTTCACCCATTTATTTCAGTGTTCGTTAAGTAATTATGCTTCACAAACATAAAGATATAATTCAAAAAATGTTTTTCGGACTCAAGGAAGTCTAAACCATGGAAATGTCGAGTTCCAATTATTTGGAAATTACAATATTTTATTTCCATATAAGAAAAGGTAAAAATAATTATTATGAATATTCTATTCAATTTAAATTCGATATACAACATTACAAAATCATCATTGCTAGAAATATTAAAATGTATATATTTAACCTGCTACCTAGACTTAAGTAACATTCAAAAATAATAGTTCCAAGAATATATTTAGCCGAGTCCAACATAAGTTATAGATGCTAACCCAAAAAAATGAGTATTACCCACCTTTTTAAAAATGTATCTCGAAAATTCCCGTCCGAAACACGCGAAAGAAACATATTTCAGAAGTTTGCAAAGAGGGAGAACGTTTTCTAAGAAAATCATGAACAATCCCACTTCTGTGCAGCCAGAATTCGATTTCCAAGACTCGGATAAGCCGTACGTGGGAAAAGGAAGAATTCCGGGAGAATTTTGAAAGATACGAATGATAAAAGGGTCAAAAGATACCAGTCAAAAACTTGTTCGAATGCGGAGAGATTCACAAAAGGAGTGGCTGAATAGAACGCTGACGGCCTCTAACCGCAGGGGTCAACCTGTGAGTGACACATACGCCCTGGGATGTCGGTTGTGGTCAATGGTGAACCCAGGATGCATGTCCGGTGCACAAGAATAAGTTCCTAGTCCCGCTTTCAGTGAATAAGGCTTCCCTCGCGATGTGTCAGAAAAGCCGGTGCTTTTCGAGTTTGAAACGTCTGTAAACATAAAAATATAAGGCTCTTCTTTCAGCAATGATATTTGCGAAGTATCTTCCATTTGCTACACAAATTGCTTGCTACACAAATGACACGTAGTTATATTCAGATATCCAAGTGAAATGAGTATTTCAACGGCTCTAAAATCTATTATATATATTAGAGATTGAAATACAATTATTAATTATCAGCATTAGTGAATGAATTATGGGAATGATTTGATACTAACCCCGCCCACTATTTTCAAGCTGAATGGCCCATCTACGAACTCTACCGACAATTTGGCAATATCCTTACAAATATTCTCCCAGACTTTCCGAATCCGATAAAAATAAGTATGGTAACCGAGTCCAAAAATATAAAAAAGATTAAAATGAAATCTGCTGTGGCCTCTTATATGGCCAAGCAGCACGTGCTCGTGCAAGTTAAATTATAATTTTTTATTAATTTTAACTGTTTCATTGAAAGAGTCACTTTTACGGTCTGACTTGTACACAAGCGCGATAAAGACATAACCATCTATTTTTAATATTAAATATGAATTTGAAATGCACACCTGGAACATATATAAAAAAAAGATGAAATGCAGAAAAAAAAATAAAGATTAAAATGAAATCTGCTATGCATATTTCAGTGCATCATGTCAGAACATCATTTCTTGAACGGCCAAGCACCGCGAGCTCGCGCAAATTATATTATATTTTTATTCATTTTCATTATATCATCGAATGAGTCGCTTTAGTATTGCAAACGATCAAAGAAACTTTGTCTCGCATTGATTGTTTAAAAAAATATCACATTTCCTATTTATTTCATTTCATATAATCGCGCACTCAAAATGACATTTTTCAAAGTTTTATTTGCTGTAGTGATTAACTTTTTTTTAAAATCATAGCTTTTGTAAATGCAATGGCAACGCGGTATTAAAAGCTGGGTTTTTTTTTTGAGATGCTCGTGCAGATAATAACATTCTTATTTTACGCCTACAGATTTGTTGTTGTCAATGTTGACGTCAAAAACTTCATCCCAAAAACATCATGTTCTGACATGATAATAAGTATGGTAACCTTGTCCAAAAACAAAAAATAACATGGGAGAGACATACACAAATTTTAAACGAAGTGTAATTTTTGGGGTTCATGATTGGAAAAACATGCATACAAATTTTCTCAACTCGATTTTGGAACCGAATTTTGCATAAAAATATACAAACGAATATTAAACAATTCTTCTTATAAGAAATTGTACTTAATTGTCTTCCTGGTTATAAAAGCATGACAACATTTCTCAACATACGCAAACAAGATAAACAAAAAAGCGAAATTTTGTCTATTCCCATGCAGGAACCACACACAATTCGGTCTAGGCGAAGCAAAAAGAGTGGAATGCGAGAAGAAATGCCGACGCGTTCACAGAGAGGAGAAGGAAAAGGTTACCCAGCAGCGCAGCCAAGCGATCAGTAGAATGCAAGATGAGCAGCACCAACAAGATAGGAAGGCGAATCGAATAAAAAAGGGGACGTGAACGAATAAATAAAGAGCGATGGAAATTACGTGAGTTTTCTCATATCGCTCGCACGGTCTGCTCACACGACAAAACGAGAGTGAGAGGCTCTTCGGTCAAGTCAATGCCTCCCCAGCAGGGAGTGCAATGACCGGACGACAGACACATATTTGGTAAAACTTACGAGGTGCGTCATGAACTTCAAGGTCGAATACCTGGAGAATGGGTTCAACATTTAGTGGGAAATAAAGAACAAGAGCTTGAACAAAATGAGTTATTTCGGAATGATTCGAAGCAATTAAAAAATGTCTTTTCCCGATTTTTTTTTTCTTCTGTAAGTTAAGATTTTGCACTTAAGCTCACCGTATTTAATAATTAAATAGGCATTCAACTGCTTCTAAATTCATAATCCTAGATAAGAACAAAAATCAAATAGGTATTTAATTGCCTAAGGCACTGCAGTTTCACAGAGCCTTAAGTTGTTCAGAAATTACTTGTGACCTAATTGTCATCATTAGATTTACAGATGTTATGTACATATGTCATTCAAAATTGGATATCGTTTCAATTTCGGGCACAGAGGAAGAGCGTCTTTCTCGTAATCTGGGCGTCCCGGATTCGAGTCTCAGGGTATGGTAGTTCTGTATACTACCTGTGAGGTGTGTGAATGTCCTCCTCCCTATAGAAAGGGGCTATAAAAGCCACATGTGTGTGATTCTCATATGAGCTAGAAGTCAGACTTCTGCCCTCGGGTGCTCAGGGGTCCATACCCTCAGAAGCTACAGCGCCCCTTTTTCCGTTGTAAAGCGGACACGTCATCATCATCATTAATTTAGGATAAGGAATTCTTAATGTTTTAAAAATCATTAATGGATCTTTTTTTTAATTGGATTATTGACTCAAAGTCCACAAAGAACTTTATCCAATTTTGGATTGAAATATTTAGAATGCATTAAAAATACCAGATTGTTTTCAACCGTTTTATTTGCAAAATTAATTTTTATTTTATATGTGAGACACAGTCTTTTGAAAACGCCTCCGCAATTAATAATAATAATATTTTTTTTATATAATTACATAAGTTAATATCTTTTATACTATTATAATTAATAATATTTTTTTCTAATTTGATACTTAAAGACAACTTATAAAGATTAATTCAAAATCAAGAAAAATATATTGTTTGGGCAGTTCAGAAGGGGAAGGCGGAAAGAAACAAAGCATTTATTGGGCTCTTTACAAAATTTTTAAAAAGCACAAAAGCCAAAAAATATCTTTATAAATGTTACCATACCCTTCGACATACTAGATCAAAAGAAAAAAATTATTATTTCTCAATGAACGTTAATAAATATTAAACAAGCATTACGTATACGTTATACATAAGTGTACATAATAATTCAACAGTCACACAGATTTTCAAAAATATTTTACTTCGCTAAATTTTCCATTCGAAAACCATCAATCAAGCAAGTTTTGAATATTTATATAATCGAAATGAGATTCATATAAACTAATCAATTTCTCGGACCGAAAAAAAAGACATCATACAATTTAAGCAATTTCCAGTTATACATGAATTTTGTTACCATTTTCGAATAATTTGAGCGATTACGTTAGTTGAAAATACCTTCATTTAAAGAAGATAAATAAACCCAATGCAAATACATTTTTTCTCAATCGATTTCACATCCTATAAATGGGATATAGAAAAAAAAACGGAAAGATAAATCCACTATCATAAGCCAATAAATATTCAATCCACGAACGCTTAGCAACTAAACATTAAAAAAAATTACGTATTGTAACAAATTAGCCATATTATATTCGAAAAAAAAAAAAATCACACACAAACCTTCCACCTCTATCTCCATCCACTTTAATTTATTAGACGAGCTCAACACCATTTCAAGCGTGGCTTCACGGCATAGAAATTTCCATCTCCGATTTTAATACACCGCAATAAATTATGTACGACACACAGCACAGAAAAAAGTAAAATAAAAACAAGAGACAAAAACCACTCCCTAATTGTCTCAAATCCCTGACAAGGTCGGAACGACGCGAAAGTGAGTCAAAAGCTCCCTGCGACCACATTCTCCGAGGAACATTCGTTTGGCAACACTCGTGACTCCATTCCGATAATCGATTACAATAAAAACATCTCACGCACGTAACTGGTCATTTTCTTGTTTCTCTTTTTAATGACAGAGAGGCCGAGGAACAAGAAGGAGGGAAGAGGGGGGAGTCAGGAGGGTTGAACCTTGCCGAGAGGTCAATCAAAGAGCAGCACCGTTGCAAAACCGCAGTGAAGAAATGCTGTTGGAGTGTCCTTGGATCTCACGATGCTTCAGAATCGATGAGAATATCCCTTTTTCTTTCGGTATTCGCTGTGATTTTGTAGTTGGGGTTCTTTCGGTGGTAAACAGTGAAATGTAGAGTTGGTACGTGCCGAAATGTTAAAAAAAAATTCGTAGACTTTTTTTTTCTTTTTTCCCAACCTATATGACCTCGAAAACTAATTACTTGTTAGCTTGCTTTTAGAAAAATTCCTACTGTAACTTTTTGTTCGAAAAGTAACAGAAGGGAAGAAAAGAAGTTATAGGTTGATTGAGATTTTTTTATTTTTCAAACATTTGGGGAAAAACAAATTGCATAATCAAGATCAAAAAATATCTTAAATGAATTTGAGGCGATTATTAGTACTTGATTAATGGTTGTTTTTCAGTTCGGGAAAAGAGGGAACATAAGAATTATATAAAAGAAACACTCCTCCTACTCCACCCCTATTTAGGCTGTTATAAAAATTTTAAAAAAATTCAGCAAATGTTCGCATCAAATTCTACGATAGCACCATTTAGATTGAAAAAAATTTCCAAGATGTAGTATCTACTGTTATTTGGGTGGGGGGAGGTCATGACTTAATAGTATAATTTTCAAAATATCAAAACGGTTGATATTTTGTATTATTAACAAACAAACAGTTGCTCACAAAAAGCAAAGTATGGCAAGAAAAATGCAATTAACTGAACTTAGAGGCTATTCAGATTCATTCTTCTCAATTTCCTAATCTAAAAATAGCATTGTTAATTCCAAATAAGTATAAAATACAACGAATTGAGTATAAAAATATTAACAGATTAAATTAATTAATTCAACCAAAAACTGTAAGGAAAATTTGAAATATAAAGCCTCTTAAAATAAATAATAAATAAATATTACAAAAAATGAAATATTCTTCATTAGAATTCTAAGAAAAGACTCAACTATTCCAAGATTACTTTTTTCCCTCCGAATGAAGTATGTATTATTTTGAGTCAATTAAAACATTATATTACCAACGCTTCTGATTTATAATATTAGGATTCTCTACAAGATAGCATATATCTTTCTATGTAACCAAATATACATTCATCGAATAATTAAGTTCTATGATTAATAAAGAAATTGAAAATTAACAGATCAGAAAAATAGTCCCAGTAAGGATTAAGAATTTTTAATCCATTCAACCATCTTG
>JAOUZG010041912.1:908813-923078 GCA_026289955.1 Argiope argentata
TTAATAAACAATCTTTTTTTAGTATCGATACACAATGAGAAAACAATGAAAATGAAATCCAAATTACAAAATATTGCTGCATTAAATAGAAATGACTAATAAATTTGTAAAATATTAAATACCTGTTAATATGTCTACTATACATGATAATATCTAAGTATTTTAAGTCAAATTCAGTGTAACCAATTCGCTTTTTTTATTATTATTATTAAGCATGCAAGGGCTACTAGCATGGAATGAATGTCAAATAGGTTTCTGTTTATTTTCCATTTAACGATATCGACTGCAGCTAACCGACACGCAGCTGTACCTGACTGCATTAACTGATACAATCAGTAATAGATCCTTCTCGAGCACATCCTGAAAACCAATAATTAATTAATATTAACTAAAACTTCTCGCCATTTATAGTTTGAGTTGGTACATTTTAATTTTAACACTTCATTTATAACAGCATTATTTAAAAAGACTTATCAAGCTCATAAGATTGGCAAAAAGAATTTAATATTCAAATTTGATTTAGAAATATTTTGTTATACAGTTTTTAATAAATTTTTAAATCGTTACAATCTGAAAAATTATTTTCAGAGTTTGATATTAATTTGTATTCAATTTATTTTACTGTTAATAATGATGGTTGACACAAATCCGCATTGGAAATAGTTAAAAGTGAAATACATTTATTGATTCGTAGAAATCAGTCTTGTGTATAAACATCGCAATGAAAGATTTTACAGAAAATGTGTAGAAAATATATTTATTTCAAGTAATGGCAACAATTATTGAATGTAAGCAGTTAAAAAATGATAATGCTAAAATCATAGCCAAAACAAAACAGCAGATGAACATCAAACAAAAAAGATAGAAACTTTGCACAAAGTTGATACAACACTTAATGGAAAACAGGCTGAAAATATATTTCATCGGAGTACCCGATGCGAAATATCAATTCGATAAAGTATCATTTAGCCTTAAAGCCAAGATAGGATTAATTCAATTTTAAGATATTTATAAATATTATTCGTTCCATTGTACTCAAAAGCATCGCAACAACCAAGGTCAAAAGTACAAAATTGGTAAAAATAATAGAAACGTGAAAATAACACCTAGAAGTAATAAATTAATACCTACAATCTATATCAGACTTTCTAGACTAGAATTAAGGAGGCATTTAAATTCTTTCAAATTAAGCATTTTGTAAAACTCTCGTTAAAGTCAGTTACAACAAGCAAAATATAGAGAAGAAAATATTCGTTACAAAGAATAATGGATTTGAATCGTGCATGGAATGAACCAACAAAGTGATGATAATAAATTCCATCATCCTTGATTTAAGAACGTGATGATAAATAAATATAGCTGCAATTCTATTCAGGTAGCATAAGGCCATATGCCTGAAATAAACACAACTGACAGCATTTGAATATTTTTACATGGTTTTAGTTCTTTTTTATCAACCAGCAAGTTTATAGTAAAATTTCAGCTGCAAATACAAATATTGTTTATGCTTAAGTCATAGAATTTTTACCGCATGCATTTATTAAATGCTGGAAAACAATTTATAATCTCCCTCAGATAAACCATAGTGTATGTAAATCATATTTCCAATTCTTCCAATTCTATACATAGAGAAAAAAAAGTAGAAAAAAAATAATACATTCCACACTACAAATCAAGCGACTAGTTATGAATGGGAAAACAAATTCATTCTTTTCTTCCGAATTGGAAAAATGCGTCTTCCTCAATGAAATCGTAATTAACGTCACGATATGCCTGATCTTCGAAGACTTCCGGTAATTTAATAAATGGAACAGATGCGGAAAGGAGAGGAAATGCAATTCCAACAGAGAGAGAATTTTTGGTAGATATGAATCAAAAATGGATTGCAATTTCTACTTCGCTGATCAAATTTCAAGAGAAAAAGAGAGAAAGGAAAACCAAATCTCGTTTTGTAAATGGAACATAATTTAACGGAATTATTTTTCTTTCCTTACGATTTTTTTATTAAAGAAAATGAATAAAGTCATAAACAGAACTTCAATTTTCCACCAGCTTGTTCTAATTAATAAACACGCAACCACTGAATTACCTGGACAGAGAGCACTTGAAATTAAAATGGGAGAAATATGTTAAAACTGAAGTGTCATTTGATTCCTGTTTTAATCCTTTGAAACAGCCTTACAAAATATTTGAAAGTAAAAACGCTAATATATTGAAGTCCAGATTTTAAATTTAAAAAAGGGAGTATGATTTTATTTTATTATAGGCAGACAAATGAAAATTATGTACACATATCGACTAAAACCGATCCATGAATCTGATTCATTCTTTAAAAATAAATTCTAATGTCTGAACATCCTATCAAGAATGGATTTTAATTTAACAATTAAATGAATATACAAATTTTTAAAACTTCCATTCAATTAGCAGCAATCAAAAAATTAACATTGGTTTTAAAATCGTTCAATGGTTTTTAATCCAATAGAGAATTAATATTTTTTTTTAACTAACCATTTAAAAATATTTTCCCAGGATATCTCACGAGTTCATGAAAATTATTTCTCTTAGAAAGGTAACACTTCTAAGCAAAATTACTACAAATATTAAAAATCATTTAAAATGAATTATAAATTAAGGATTCAATACTAAAAACTAAGCAATAAATACTGAATAAAAATAACATTCGGAAATAAATTTCCAAAACTCTGTCTCTTATTACTACTTGATCTTCAATTTTAAAAAAAGTAAGTATCCTTTAATTCAAAAATATATTGAGAGATAAGATATATCTCGTATATTTTATTAATTACTATCATATATTAATAATATGTAATTATATTTTAATAATATACATATTCTATTGATAAAAAAAAGTTAAACGATTCATTACGTTAAAAAATTAGTAATATATCAGACCGGAATTTGTAAACTTATATTCTGAACCAGTTGAGCAGCATAAAATTGTTTTTTAATATTTTCCCCCCCTGCAAAAATGTTTTTTTAACAAAAATTTAGATTAAATACTAAATCACGACTAACCTTAAACTCTAACGAATTAAATTTGCTTTGAAAATCAAGCTATAAAATTAAGTTCTTGATTAACATTCCAATAATCAAATAATAAAAAACAACTATGTATCAACAGCAATATTTTTTTTATTTACGTGCGCAGTTTAACAAAATATTTTCTTTAAAAAAAATCCATTTGGTCCCCCCCCCACACCGAATAACAGCTCATTAAAGAAATACGAGTGGCGAGGTCGAAGAAACATGAACAGAAGGGTGGGGGAGAACACAGCCAACAAAGAGGGGGAAAACGAACAGCCAAAAAAAGTAACAATTACTCATAAATTACCCACACACACAATCACGAAGGATAAGGCAGAGCGGGAACGGGCAACATCTGGTTTGGAGAGTGCTTATCAAAGAGGGAATGCTACTCGCCGCCACCTCAACTTTCTTTGCCCCCTCCCCCTCACAGAAGCCGCGTAAAAAGGTCCATAAATATGTTTCTATACCCTTCGGGATAGGAAAATTCACACAACCAATGCCACTTGCTAGAGACGTAGGAGCAAATAAGGTACTGGAATTAATATGCAGACGGTTTCGCTATCATATCAGCCATCGTATTATTTATGGCAATGGAACAGTTTTGGTAATTCACAATGAGTATCGCTTTATCATTTTTATTCAAAATACAGTAGATCGTAGATTAAAAGTAGTATAAAAAAATCCATAAAATCGTGAATTGTGTTAAAAGTTATTAGAAACATAATATTACAAATGAAATCGCGCTGTGAAATGTTATCAAGGTACATTATTGATAAAAACTGTTAAAATAATGCACAGAAGATAGAAAAAAATTATGTCAAAATATGTTAAATCTTTGACTAAAAGAGTATTAAAAAAATTCATAAAACCGTGAATTAAGTTAAAAGGATTATTTGAAACGTAATATTATAACTGAATCGTGCTGTGTAATACAATCAAAATGTATCATTGATTTAAAAAAAACTTTTAAAATAATGCACAGAAGAGAGAGAAAAAAGTTTCAAAATTCTTAGAACTTGTGAAATAAACTAATGAAAGCTTATGAATACGAGGGGGAGGGGATCTACTAAATCAAATGTTCAGGGTACTCATTTTTAATTGTCTCCCGCCAAAACTAGTTTATATCAATGATAGCTGTCAAGGTTGTCAAAAAAAAGAAAAAGAAACAAACAAAAACGTTTAAACTTAAAAGTATATTCGCAATGATGTGTATTCTCAGGATTACAACTAAAATATTCGCTATAAAAGCATATAAAAACACTTCTACTAAACATTTTCTCATTTAAGAACGATTTTTTTCTCCTTTCCAATTTAATTTAATGACATCTATCATAAATTATATAAATTTATTTTAATAAGTACCATAAAACAAACGAGTAAATATATTTAAAATTAATTAATAATGAATAATATATTTTTCTAAGATGAGCTTGCCACTTGATGTTAACTATAGTAATTAACACTTTGAATGACGAGGGAGTCACCGGGGACCCCTTATAAATTCCATTGTGACAAATTCACCGGGGCAGTCAATATGTTAAAAATGAGTTGTATCAGCCACTATTAACTGTAACCGGAACTGCTGCGCCACTTAGACTGGTGAGCGCAAACGGCGAAAACACCAGTGAAGCCCAAGCAACGGCCATGAACACTTCTCAAACTTTCCTTTGTGTTTGTGTAAATTTTTTTAAAATTGTGTTGTGTGTAACGTAACTTTTCCCCAATAAGTAATTGTTACACAACACCTGTTTTATTAGAACCCCCGAACACCCCACCACAGAGGAATATTTCCATTCTCAAGAAACGGCAATGCTAATCTTAAAAAGTCATCAAGTAGTAAGTAATTATTCCATGTTTTGCATGCAAGAGTATGTAAGCATTCGCAAGTACATGATATGCGTACGTCTGCACTATCTTGAATCTAGAAAATCGAGTAAGGTGGAATGGATCACAAACAAAATACAATTTTTTTATCTCCCTACCATCAAGACAATACCAGAGTAAAGAACCAGACGCACCTATTAAAAACGCAGACAAATTACGCAACCTTTTTTCCGAGTAGAGTTCGCTAAAATACACATTCTACGCCAAAGCCACGTTTCATTGAACTCCTTCAATAGAGCATTTTGCCAGAAAGGAAGAAAAAGATTTAAAAAAAAAAGAGACAAAAATCAATTTCTCGTGTTTGCGAACGTCACAGGAATCTACCGACTCGGCGAGCGTGCGGGAGTTGGAAAAAAGTTGGCGAAGTCTCAACAAATTACTCAGCCAGCTGAACAAGAAAATTCATCAGCGACGAATCCAGATTGTGAGAAATATTTATTAGGCGCTTGTCAAATACCCCCCGCTCAAAGCACTCGTTCGCTTTCGTATTCGATTGGCGAATAACTTGGGGGCAAGCGGGGAGGGGGGAATCTTTCCGTGGAAAAGCAAAAGCAAATACAAACACAAATCTGTATTGTAAATATTTGTCTAATGATTTGCTGGCATTGGCGTTTTCTTTCAAGGTTAATAAAGAAGGAAATAAGCCGCGGAAAGAGGATAGAGCAAACCAGAAAACCGTGTAATGTTTCCTAAAACGGAGACAGGGTGGAAAGGAAGTGAATAGATTTAAACTTTCATCACGAGACAATTCGATTTCAGAAGATTTAAAAATCATTCTGAAAAAGTATTATAATACTATAAGAATTTAATAGCCTATTTAAAGAAGTATTTTTTTATATATATTTAATTCTGATTTCGCTTACTTTTGTTTAGAACTGACAAAATCCTACATAACAACAACAAAAAAAAAACCCTGCTATATCTAATAGACCAAAAATTTTTTTTAAATAAATGCATTCCTTGATTTTCGCCATAGTAATCGTTTTTGGTATTTAAACTACATAAATCATTAAGCCATAAAAAAAAAGAGAGGATATATTTCAAACACAAACATTAAAACAAAGATCCTACTTTTTAATAGATATAAATCTTTTTTTTTTTTGCAAGTCGCTCGTGAAACTATTACAATATCACCCAGAATTAATGAAATAATATATTTTATAACTTAAAAGCATAACAGCCATGAATACATCTGCCGATCACGACCTTTGAAATATTAAGAATATCTTAACTAATTGAACTTCAGAGCAAATAAAGATTAAAATGGAATCTGCTGTGCATGTTTCAATGTATCATGTCAGATCCATCATTGACGGCCAAGCACCACGTGCTCGTGCAAGTTGAATTGTATTTTTATTCCTTTTCATTGATTCATTATTGAATGAGTCACTTTGGTATTGCAAGCGATTTAAAACACTTTGTATCGCATTGATTGTTAAAAAAAATATCGCATTTCCTGTTTATTTCATTTTATTTAATCGAGAACTCAAAATGACATTTTTATAGGTTTTATTTGCGGTAGTCATTCACTTAATTTTTTTTTAAAAAAAATCAGAACTTTTGTAAATGGGACAGCATTACGTTATTAAAAGCTAATTTTCTGAGATGCTCGTGCAGATAATAAAATTTTTATTTTTCGTCCTCGGATTTTTGTTGACGCCAAGAACCTCATCCCCAAAACATCATGTTTTTACTTGATAATAAACTATTTAAAATAATTATAAAATTAATTTCTGTACTCGGGAACAAACCAAGAGACATTAACAGATCCAAAATTTTAATTTCCTACAGCAAAAAAATCTCGGAGAACTGAAAAGAAATTACAATCTAACAAAATATTCTTATCTTCATCAGTATTTACGTATTAGAAGAATAAAACAGGATAAAATAACACAATTTTGTGAGAGCGTGAGCTTTTATATAAATACATTAAAAAACAAGAAGTTGATAATTAAAAAGTATGCTATCATGAAACAAGATGAAATCAAATAAGTGATGGATTAGTACTGGCTCTAAAATGCTGTGTAAAACAAAACACAAATTAAAAACCGGTTTACATTCACGAATAATCAAGTGGCCACAGAAAACTTGTTATTTTGTAGCTAAAATAATTTAAAATGGTAAGCTGAAATGTATAATCACTTATACATTATGTATGATTTATAAACATGAAGAAAAATACCAAAAGTCACGTATTTGTGCGATAGAGCGCATATATATCTGATAACTATTAACAAAAACGGTGGCAATGTTAAAGAACTAGTATAGATAAAACTTTAAGTGGAACTATAAATCGTACTATAAAGCGCCTTATAAATTCAGAATTAAATATTCTTATCACAAATTAGATAACCAAAAGAATCACATAGTTAAATATAATAATTATGATAACAGCAATGTATAAATTAGCAGGATTTTAATGCGTTGATTGTTGCGATCCATTTCTTGCATTGTCATTTACATGGGCCCGTTAATCATCGGTGATGTAATGGCAGTCAAAGTGTTGAATAGGATAAACATTCAAGCGGCTTTAGTTCAGTTCAGTTACATTATCGTTCGAATTCTATATTATAGATAGAATATGGGAAGATACAGAAATATACGAGAAAAAGAAAGCAAAATAATAGATGAGGATTTCTCACACACAAAAATAAAGATCTAAATCTAAATATAGGTTTCAAGTCAAAATAAAAATAAAGAAATAAATTTACTACACAATGTATCGATAGTGGTATTTAGAATCATATTCTGTTCAAATATATCAAGAACTATCAATCGGGATGATAGCAATAGAAGTAAACATTTTATTTTCACCTTAGGCTATTTTACAGATTAGTTGAATTTCCCACTTTGGAAATACATAATTAAAAAAATCACACTCGATTTTCATCAGACTAATTAGTTACATTAGACATTAGTGTTACTTAAATCAATGGCAATTTAAATTTGACAGAAAAATGAAAGCTGCGAGTAACAGAATTGTAAATGAATAATGTAATAAATATTTCAACATGTCTAAGAAATACACGAAGAATTTTGGAACCAAAACAAGTTTCATGCAATTTCAATAGCACCTGCTTATTTCACACAATATTGAAAACTGACGTTAATTGTTTTAAAATAAACAGGAGCAGAGAACCATTTAGTTTGAGCTTCAGAGACAGTCCGGTAGCTTTTGCTTAGAATCAATTTATTCTGTCGTTTTGTGCATTTTTGCACGCCCTCGTACAATGAATTTACATAACTTACCATTTAATTTTGTCATTATATCAAAATAATTAAATAGAAAAATAAAAAAAACACTTGGATATACTTAAATATCTCTGTGTTGACGTCTGAGTTGAATTAACAATTAATATCCCAAACAAAACAAGCCACTTAAATGGAATGTTTAATAAATGCACCAGTCAAAGAGTTAAATGCGATTACAACTAAAAAGAGTGATACAAGAATGAATTTAAAAAATATACTTTCTTTTTTAAAAAATAATAAAGGACAAAAAAAATTTGCCAGCAAATCATCCAAATTAAGATGAACACTTAATAAAATATAAGATCTGGAACAAATCTTGGTTATTCTGCAAAAATGTGCAAAGTTCAGAAATAAAACAACTGCAAATTTAGCAAAATAATGTAGCTTTCTCGGCAGCAGATGTTAGGTTGGTAAATCGGATATTACCCAATTCTAGACCTTTTAAAACGGAATCAGGTTTTCTACTAGGCAATATTGGCCAAAACTCTATAATAAGCCTAACTGTATAACACTTGTATAAGAATCAGTCCATTCCAAACTGTTTGTCATTGGAAATATAAAATGACATACATTTCTCATTATTTGAAAAAGGCATCTGAGGTGGCATAAAAATAACAATTATATATGCCATGTCAAATTATAAAAGCCTTTTACAGGTAAGTTTGTTATGAAAGTCCAACTTATTGAAAAGCAAAGGCTACCAAAGAGAGCATTGAGAACGTTCTTCAAAATAATTATCTATCAAAAATTATCATGGTGTAAGTCATATCTAGACTCTCCGACTCGCTTAAAGGCACAAGAAATAAATCACGAAAATGAATGATTGGACGGCCGCAACAGCAATACTGGTGGAAATTGTGGTCAAGTCCTAAGGGACATCACTGGCCACGCTACAACCATTCCCGTAGGAAGTTTCCTACCTATTAGTCTACACTCAAGGGTGGAGAGATCTAACCACCATGCCGGAAGCATCTCATCCTCATTTGGAGGTGTCCCTCTACTCTAAGGTGTGCATTAATGACATTTCAAAGTTGCATTAATTCACTTCCGCATAAAATTC
The DNA here is from genome assembly GCA_026289955.1 of Argiope argentata. Classification (NCBI taxonomy): domain Eukaryota; kingdom Metazoa; phylum Arthropoda; class Arachnida; order Araneae; family Araneidae; genus Argiope; species Argiope argentata. Next base: position 918,061 of record JAOUZG010041912.1, read on the forward strand.
GCCTCGTCACCACATTTCCCATCTCTTATAACATACGACAAACAAGAGAATAAAAAGAAATGAAAAAAGAGGGGGGGGGGGGGTGATGTACATGCTTTATGCTAAAAATCTCTTCATTCGTTTCTCCCCAATTGCTCTTTAACTTTGAACACGAAACGTCCCAAGATGAATAAGCGACTGTTTAAATTTTTCTGTCCTTACATTTAATGTGTGAAGGAATAAAGAAAGAAATCTGGCCGCGATTCAAAAAACGAAGAAAAGACCGCGAAAAATGCGAAGTTAGTTAGTTGAGCCGAGCTGCAAGGGGGGGGGGGCAGAGTAGACGAACTCTCTAATCGACAACCACCAGCGGATGGCTATTAGGAGAGGGGAAAACATTAAAATCCCATCTCGCCGGACCGTTTGAAAACGTAATTGTGGATCGCACGATTCATAATCATCATTCAGCGTCGATGGAAGGAGTGTGATTAATGTCAGCATTTCTGCAAACTGTACAAGTTAGAAACTATTTGCCGAGGTGGGAAGTGAGAAGTGAAGTAATGATAGGAAAGCAGGGGAAAAAAATTATTACAAATCTTCAGCCGATAGATTTTGGTGTTGAAAAAATTAATGATCCGTCTTTAAAACAATATGTGCACTTTGTTAATAGAGCGATGCTTCAATGCCATTTCTACTAGATAAATATTTGAATATCCATTCTATTGATGGCGTGAAAATGTAGATCATTATAAATAAATTAATATTCAAATATAGAAGTTGTCATTTGGTGAATCTGATGATTAGAACAGTATAGTCGATGCTATTTAATATAAAACAAGTAATAAAAGAATCAAGTCAATTGCTAATTCGGTCAACAAAGAAAAACTTAACTTTTATTAAATAATTACAATTAATTTAAATTATTTATCAAAAAATTATTGATTTTTGCAAAAAATCGAACTCGCATTCTTCACCTTCACGTGAAAAAATACTGAAATCCTTGCATATTACCAATTGAGCTAAAATTGATTTCAATTTTCATTACCATCTGCTAAAACTCTATTTAAAGTATTAACAATTTATTCAATTTAATTAATAAATTAATATTTGATAAAATTGTATTAACATTCAAGTGTCATCCCCTACAAGTTTTTAAAAAACATATTCGAACTTGAGTGAATGAATAAAAACTGTTTTATGAACGATTGAAAATTTGAACAAGATACACATAGGGAACTAATAGTAGGAATTGGAAAAGAAGCTTTCAAATAATAACTTCAATACCACTACAAAATAAAACTTACAAAACTAAAACAAACAATGACTGAGATTACTTTATAAAAAATAAGCATAAAGGTAACATTTTCAAATAAATTACCAAATCATTTTGCCCAAAAATTATTTTTTTAATGCTGCAGCTCATTTGCTTAAAAGCATCTGATAGATTTAAATAAGTCTGAAACTCTACCAAATGAATTGCTATGATTTGAAATTTCTTAAAATGAATGCTTTAACTTGATTGTGTTTTTAAAAAAAAAATCCGAAATTTGATGCAATAGCAAGGTATTGTAGAGAAATAGATTAATTATGTTAGACCTTCAGAGCAAAATCAAAGTTACTTTAAAATATATATAGAGAGTTTGGAATGCTTACTCTCACATATAGTAATTTATTCTATTTTTAGCAAATTGAGCGCTCTCCATTGGTTTATCAAACAAACTCAAAAAGATACCGACGTTACTCAACTAAAACACCATTATTAAACCATAACACACGCAAAACACATTTATAAACACAAGCTTTGGAAACGAAAGATTTAGAAACATAATTACTCAAAAACAAAAAACTGCCTTTCGTAACTTCAGATAAACTGAAGAGGTTAAAACCACGAGAATTCCGAAGCTAAGAAAAAAAGCGAGATAATAAATTTGGAGGGCAAAACAAGTTTTAAAAGCAATTTGAGGCTCTGGAAATAGTTAAGGGAAGAAGCCTCGACTGAATTCCACCGACTTATTTCGCAAATTTTCTTCAGAGAGTCAAAAGAACTCGGCAAGCAGTAAGTTTGTTGTTTATCTGCTTGTTTGTTTTCTTTCTTTTTCGAGAAGATTAGGACGGATTGTGAATCCTAAACAGCTTAAGACATGATGAGAAGGTTGTGAACTTTCTTTCAACCAAAAGATGTACAGATTACATTCGACAGCAATAACAATAAAAAACAGAGCTATCACGTCAACTCAAACGAAGATGATGAAGAAAAAAATAAAAGCAACAAGTTAAAAAACACCAATATCATGAGGATTGGCAACATTCCAAATGACACAGAACAGACAACACTGAAAATTAAACGGTAGATGAAACAAACGGAAAGCTGTAGTTGGAATTGCGAACAGAAGGGAGAAAGCACGCCTATTATTTATTTTTCATTTTCTGAGAAGTGCAATTAAATCTCACTTTAGTTAGTGAGCTTTAACAAAAATATAAACTTCGAGTGAAAAAGTCCCACCAAACTACCGAAAACAACTTCGGGTAATTGCTCTGAAGCGCGAGTTAGTTTTGAAGGGGGGGTTTTTCCCTACAAAATTCTGAATAAAATTAGCATTTCCTTATTTTCCTTTGAATAATACATTATTAAATAAAATAAAAATTGGGAAAAAGTTAAATTGTAGTTCCCAACGCTTAATATCAAACTTGATTGCAAAACATGATATTTAATGACATTTGTTCTTTTTGCAAGATAATTTCAATTGTGCGATAGTAACGAAAAAATTACATAAGTTACAGCAATGAAAGATTATTTGTTTTTAATACTTGTACAATATTTACTTATGTTTTAAACTCTACAAACAGAAAAAAAAAACATTTTTTTTATTCATAATTTTGAACTATTGTTGAATACCTCTCGTTCACAGAATTAAACTTTTCTTTTTAATTATTTAATTAAAATACTATTATCTCCTCTTACAGGAAATATGAAATTTTATTTCATGCATTAAATAACAAAAATCGATTCTCTCGGCTATCGTGACTAAAAGCAGATTTAAATTACCATTAGGAAGTGCTCGAAGTGATTCAATTTTAGTAAGCAAGTTATTTTTCTTTCCGCGTTTCAATACATTAATTTATTCGGATATGTTGGTTTTTGATTTCAGTAATTTTGAGAGCATATATGTATTTACATTTTTTTTTTTTTTTTTTTTTTTTATCATTGGAAATTGCCAATATTTACACTTGTACATATTACTGAATCACTTATTCTGTGTTTAAAAAAATTCCAACAATGAATTATGCGTAAAGAAAAATCTGGGAGCCCGACCAACTGTACTTTATGAAGTACTTAAAATTATTCTAATACATTAAAATTAATTCAACGGATTTTTATTTTTTTACAAACTTATTTGTTTAAAAAGAATTTTTTTTATCGACTAGTTTGTCGTCCTGGGCATTTATCAGAAAGCAGTGGTTGTCCAGGACAACTCAATTTTATTATTCGTACAATAATGTTAATTCTGGAATATTGCCGGCGTTCTGGAGCTTATGAGTAGCGCGTCTTCCCCGTGATCTGGGTGTCCCGGGTTCGAGCATGGTTGTTCTTCTGCGTTCTATCTGTAAGGTGAATGATTGTGTCCCCCCCAAAAAGGAACTGTGCAAGCGAATGTGATGAGTGAGTAGCAAAAGTCGGGCTCTTGGCCTTAGTTGGAGCTACTACAAAACAAGAGACACTTATTAGGCTTAAATCGATGACTACCTTAGCGAGCTTATCCATGGCAAGTGCCATAAGAAACAACAACATTCTGGAATACCAGCAAATGGGTTTAGTTCTTACTATCATAACACTGAGTTACCATATACTAATCTTGCATTTACAAAAAATAATAATAATCTCAAATGTATTTATTCATACTTATTATTATAAACAACAATTTTAAAAATTTCTGCATAGGGACAGCTAAATGTTTAACAAGATTCGACTTCAGCCATCGCAAAAGAAGAAGTTCTTACTCCCTTCATTTGATCGTAAACGGTCAGGTTCGAAAACGCTATCCTTTGCGGTATTTCTGCCCTCTCCACTCGATGCCCTCTCTCTACAACAATAAAGCACTTCATCGCATAAAAACGCATCATGCACTTTATTACCTATCTTCATCCCTTTATATTTCAGCCAACCGGTCCAAAAGGGAAGATGCCCAATCAGCTCGGCTGGGCAGTAAGATTCCGAAACGGAAAATAACGAAATGGAAGGCAGAAAAAACTTTTGTTTTTGTTGAGGGGGCCGGCCGGCCATTGTCTCGTGCGCAATGTGAGTAATAATGCGTGACGGCAGAGGCCGCACACTAACCTTTAATCTCCCACAAACGGAAAAGGAGGATAAAAGGGGATTGTTGTTTAGTTTAGGCCGGGAATCGATTAGTGGGAGAGACGACACTGCTTTTTATTCTCTTTTTTTTATATCTATTATTCTTTCTGGGCCCATCTCTTCCCCGCACAAAAGAGACAGAGAAAATTGCATGTATCGGGCAGATTTGGCTTTCCTATTAAGAGGCAACGGCCATCTTTAAACTGGGGCGGGCAGTGCAGAAAAGGAAAAACGAATCAATTTTGTAGATGACAGAACATATATATAGACGAGACCCTGCACCTTGGAATAAATCGTTTGGGAAACTATAGATCTTGATTTAACTTCTCGTTTGGGAAACTATAGATATTTTGATTTAACTTCTCGTTTGGGAAACTATAGATCTTGATTTAACCTCTCGTTTGGGAAATTATAGATATTTTGATTTAACTTCTCGTTTGGAAAACTATAGATCTTTTGATTTAACTTCTGAATAACCACCGTTAAACGAATAACAGATTACCTAACCTTCTACAGTGAGAGAGCAATCTTATTTATCCATAAAATCAGAAAATATAGAAATGCATTTTACGTTTGTTTATAAATCCCCCCGGTTATATTTCTTTTATCTCGAATTTGTTTTTTTTATAAAAGTCAGTTGTGTGTGTGTGTGTGTGTGTGTGTGTGTGTGTGTGTGTGTGTGTGT
>JAOUZG010041912.1:930348-947277 GCA_026289955.1 Argiope argentata
TTTTTTTTTTTTTTTTTTTTTTTTTTTTTTTTTTTGTTTACAATTAAATTCTCCATTTAACCAAAAAAAAAAGTTTAAATCTTTTTTGCATTCAGTTAGGACAGCAGTTCTGGGAAAATATGAGCTAGCTACATAGAACAAATAATTTCCAAACAGTGCTAACACCAAGCCTTATAATTAGATTTTTCAAGCAAAAAGAAAAACCACTTTTATGTTTTGTTTTATTACAGCATATACAATTGATTTATCAATCATCTTATAAAAATATATTTTTTTAACCAATCTGTATTTTTCAAACTTTTTTCCTTATTAATAAAAAGTGTTAACTTAATCTGAACTCATTTTGTGATCATTTCTAAGCAAAGTTTCTCAAGATATATTTTCATTTGAAACATAAATAATGATAAGAAAAGATATTTATTAAAGAAGGAAATTACAATCTAATGAACAACTACAGTATTAAATAGAATATTACACTTTCAATAATGTTTTTTTTTTAAGTTAACTACTTAATATGAATAAAAGTACTCATAAATATACAACCTAATAATATAAAAAATATCCTTATTAATAAAACAACATCTTAAGTATATTTAAGGCAAGAAAATAAAAAAAAAACATGATTTTAACTATTCCTAATAAATTTGATAAAAACTTTTAAAAATTACTTCTCATTACTTAAATATTTTTTTATAAATACCTTAACAAAAAAAAAAGAAAAATCTTTAAAAGACAAAAATAAGTTAAATATTGAAATATATATTTAGTAATATAAACCTTTCTCTTCAATAGTTTTGCCTATCCAACATATTTAACAAAAAGTGTATTTTGTAAATACTATAAACAATTTCATATATCTGTTCAATATAAGTTATCTTAAAGAATATTCCAAATATTTAAAAAGAAATCAAAATAAATACTGAGCAGTTATTTTTCATTGTTTTACTTTAATACAATAATTCTGTTCATTCAATAAATTGCACTTAAATTTATAATATTTAATTTAAATGCTTATTATTGTTAAACCTTTTTAAAGACAATATAAAACTTATTCTGTGAAAATAGAATATTCTTAATAATTTCTATAGTCATTGTAACAAATATTTTAGTTAATAAACAAAAGAATGATTTTGAAAATAAGTAGACAACTTATGTATCTGTCTTAAGATAAATCAGTAAATTATCTGATACTATCTTTACTTATTTATAAAATCTGAATTTACAGATGACAGAAACTTATTTTCACACAATTTTGAAACAGATATAATTTTTAAATATTAAAAAATGGTTAAACATATGCATAATAGAACAATGAAAAGGTAACCTAACAAAATGTACAGGATGAAGGTAAACATTTCTCAAATTAAAATGAAAAGAATTTTAAATTATTTAAATATTGCAAAATCCATAGTTAACAATGATAGCTTTGTCATCATTTGCTGCACTTTAAAATTAACTCTTTCAGCAATATCAAGGAATGGTGTTATGTAATAAGTATGATGAAAAAATTACTTCTCACAATATCTATTCTCTACATACATTACATATATTGTAGATAATATTCATTTAGTTGATAAGTATAATTTCATAAAATAAAACTTTTACTATACATCTTATACGAATACTGATAACAAGATACAATATCTCAATTGGAATTTTTAAAAAGTATAACAAAATTTAAGTCTATAAATTATGCTCAATATTTTTTTTTTGCTGAAAAATTCAATAAAATTTAAATTGTTAAAACTTTTTAGCACACAAATAGAATACATAAAATGTTATAATTATACAAGATCCATTCAAAGGATCACTAGTTCTATATTGTCTCATAAAGAATGAATAATAGAACACTCATGTTTGATTTTTAACATACTTGCCAAATAATAATTATAATTTGCAAAAACAATTCAAAATAAGTCAAAACTAATTCATCATGTTTAAAATTTACCATATATTAACACATCCTAAAAGTTAAATGTCTTAATATTTAATGCAAAAATTGATATAAAATAACTTTCAAATCACTATTTTTACATCTTTGAGTATAAAATTAATTTTATACTCAAAGTTAAAAGACCATATTAAGCAAAACTTAATCAACTTCTATTCTTATCAATTAAAAAAAGAATTTAATGGAAAACATGAAATTAGAAAGTCATAAAAGGGAATAATTACACTCATATAAACATTTAAAAACAAACAAAATATCACTCATAAACAATCTATCAAAAATTGATAATATAAATTCACTTTTAAATATATATTTTATGCTTACCAACAATTAACTAAGCATATTATTTTAACTATTTTAAAAATCATGAATTCATCTTCTCTTTGACACCAAACTGAAGATAACTACCAAGCATTAGTACTTAAAAAATCAAAAAAAAAAACTTATTTTAAAATTACCTTAATATATAATTAATAACTTATAACATTCATCAATTCTAAATATTTCCTTTACTAAAATAAATGCAAGAAATATATAGTAAATAAATGAAAGTAGACATCTTTTAACTGTTCTTGTGATAACAAAGAAAATAATCTTGATGAAAAAATTCATTCACTACAATCCAAAACCATTCAAGATATTATATGCTTTATTTATATAAACATTAATTCATAACTATAGATATTAAATTTTTTTAGCTTTGGAAATTATAAAGTACTTAAACTGTTATATTAGATACAGCTAAAGTCTAATCATTCTTATCTCATAAATAATACATTTAATTATTAAAAGGAATATATTTGAAGGATTTTTAAATTCTTACTATTTAAGTAATTATGTATTCAATTTAAATCAATAAGAAAAAGGAGTGATAAATATACTTCCATAATTTAATCAAGTAATATCAGAGCCATTATAATTTTAATAGTCTTAAATGCTATAAAAAATCAAAGAAATCCATCATAATCAAAAATAATTAAAATACATTCTACTTTGTATTATTTTTTTAAAATATTATTTCATCTAGATTTAATTACAGTTTTAAAACACTGAAATTGAACTACCTACTAATTCTTTACATTTACTAAACTACTTTTCATATGATTTGAAATGCTTTAGCAAAATACTTACAGATTTCAAGTTACTAGAATTCAAAAATTCAAACATTTTTTTTTATATTAATAAGATAAAAATAAATCTATCATTATGAGTAAATATCCACCCAAATACAAACATTTTAAATTTCATCTAAATTAAATAAAAAAATTCTGTTTAAAAATTACATAAATCTGTATTATAACAGTAAATAATTCCATGTTTTAATAGTTACTGAGGATAAAGATTGAAATGGAAACTAACACATAGTAACATAACATATGAAACATCAACAGAAATATTTACAAAAGGGGAAAAAATTAATATATTAAATCAATTCAATAATATTTCAGAATAAATGAGAATAGACAGAGAAAAACATAGCTTCAAAATCAAAATAAATATTAAAAACGAAAACTTTCAACTATCGTCTATCATCATACATCCGCTGTTAGAATGTCTAAATTATTATTGAAATACAAATTCAAAAGCGGGTCTTTACATTAGAATCGGAACAAAAAATATAAATCGATTCCAATATCTTAATCCCCTTTAATCAAACTTAAAGAAATATGACAGTGGAATATTTTGGCTTGTTTCAATTTACACCTTTGTAGCAATATAATATCAAGGTGTAAATCAATCTAAGCCCATGTAAAAAAAGAAATTAGTGATTGTTTAACTAAATAAAACAGTAATAGCACGATTTTTAATCTATAATATGAAGTTGTTTCAGTCGCTTTGATTGAGATAGAAACTGGATTTTCAATTCCAAAGAATACAAATAAAAAAATACTTTTTGATAATATAATGGGAAGGGGAAATCAAAACAATAAAATATTCCTTTTGAATTATTTTATAGTCAAATCATTCATTTATTTATCTATTTATTTCAAAGAAGTAATTAAGAAATACAAATATATAACTTTTATCCGACCAGGACTCTTTTTTTTTTAGTTTCTAGGTACAGAAATTAAAAGTTGACAACAATTTGCGAACACTATACCACAATAGAAGGTGTCTGAATGTATAAACATTTTTGATGATCATAATAAAGAATAAATTGCTTTCGATTGATTACATTCAATAATTGGTGGCGATCTTAGAAGAGGAGATTGTGAAGGACTTACCTCTAAATCCTCGTACGACTTGAAACACAAAAAGGCAAATCCATCTACAATATCCTCTTGAAATATGGGTTCTTTAATTCTTTTTTTACGTGTGGGTGGTCGTTTTTGTCGAACGGGGGGTGACTCTTCATTTTCACTAATTTCTGCAACAGCACACTGCCGTTGTTGCCGTTTTTGCATCCGAGCAGCTCGGTCACGGCGGCGTCTGTTTCCAGTAGTCGTCCCCCCATTTCTCTGTTTCGCCTCCATCGCCTTTTACTATCCACCACAACACCACAAACAAAAAGGAAAAATTAGCGATTATCCATGTTGAGTATAATCCATTGCGCTCACACAGTTGCACATCACAACATTACACAAGCACTATCCATTCGCCCGATGCAAAATCGGCAAAATAATCTTTTAATTATAAACTCCCAAGGTTTAGCTAAGCCCGTATCCACACTGTCAAATTCTCCTTTTCTTTAGCAATGGCGGCTGCACATACAGGCAGAAGTGCCGCGTCACTCAGTCCATGACCCGGATGCACTTACACTAAGCATTACGCCGCGGTAAATAGTTCCATGTTCGGATCAAAAATTTACGCCGAAATTTGAAGTAATAAGCACTGTGAAAACTATAAGCATGATTTAGAGGAATAAAATTTGCTATTGATCGCAGTTTTTATGGAATAACTAACTTTTTGTGAGCATATAAACATTGTTCGCTTGTTAAATTTATCAGATCAATACACTTGCCACCTGCCATAATCAAAATAGAAACACACATTTTCTAATAAATAATTTACAACTCTCAGATGCTCTCAATTAACTTTCTCTAGAATACATAAGCATTTAATTAGAAAGCAATTTTTATCAATTCGCGCAATGCATACTTTTTTAATTAATTAATTTATTTATTTATTGAACCATAGTTGAATTAAAATTCTTTTAATGGAATAAAGTTTATAAATAAAATTAAAGCAATAGTTAATTGAAAAATTCCTCTCTAACTGCTAAATATGATATTCAGATATTGAATAAAAGGAAAATCTGAGAGTTTCAAAAACTTTAATAAAATATCAATTTTTTACATTTTTAATTATTTAAAAACTTATTTGAAGTCAAGTTATGACCAAGCATCAAAAAATATTTTTCTTTTAGTTTGTTTTTAAATACTAATTTTTTTTTCTAAAATAACATTATCTTCGAAAATTTGATTATTTTATGAAAATATTCCTTGTCACAAGCACTAAATATTTAATTTGTCCTATTTTTTGTGAAGATTAATATAATGGTATTTTCATACACAGTTATTAATGACTTTTGAGAAAAACCAGAATCAAATGGGCGGAAATAGTTTTAATTAAACTGAAACTATTTAAATTAGAAATAAATGAATTCAAAATAATTAAAAACATTTATAATAACATAAAAAGGAATTTCAGTTCTGCTGTTTTCTGATTCTTTATTCTAAATAATTTCACTTTTTATAAAAGGAGAAGTGCGGAGTTAAATTAAACAGATTATGCAAATTGATTTAGATTACAATTTTTCAACTTTGGGTGTATTGTCGATTATATAGCAAAATTAAGTGGTAAGTACAATGAAATAAATATGTAATTATTTTTATTGATACTTTTTATATTTTTAATTTACATAGCTGACATTTTTTAAAAATTCTTTATCCCTCTCCCAGTCATTAAAATATTTGTAATTGTAGAAATAAAGCAAATGATAAGCAACTTACTTTATTATAAAAAAATAATTTTCACCAGAAATTTGTAAGCAAACAGAATTTCATTTTTGTAAAAATTAAAGCACACTAAAGAAAGAGAGTAAAAACAACCCATTTATATTTCTCGTAGATTTTTACTAACGTTTCTAAATTTTTTAAAATAATAATTATCAAATGCATTTTTTATTAATTTCTGTTCTCATAAGTCGTTGTATGGTGAGAAACAAACTAAAAATTAACAACTGTATTCAAATATTTTTTAAAAAAATTATGACTAATTTCATTTGGATACCAAACTTTGAAGTCATACGATTAATCAATAATCGTGACGAATATTATTTATGGAAATTCATTCGTTAATTAATTAAAATTAATTATTAATCTCTCAAACCAACGATTTTTCTTCGTCAGTTAATCATATGTTAAATATCACAACACATCAGGTTAATCATATGTTAAATATGCAATCAATCACAATTAAAAAATAACATTCAGTAACACGTTGTTATTTTTTGTATAATTTTATTCGCTAGTTATTTTTATGATTAAAAAGTATTTTAATTTTTTATCACTTTTTTCTATAAATACCGAGCTGAAAAAACAATGACTTTTTACATACAGCGCTTTTCTAACTATTAATATGGACAGTGTTGGTCACTAATATTTTCTCCGAACCTTTCATTATTGGATTATCCGTTACATCTTGGAAAAAGTCTATCAGCGTCTTGACTGACTCCATTCAGACTGGTCGGTATGTATGTCCATCCAAGGATGACCTTTAGGGGTGGGTCTTCTGACCATTCATCATACCACCGTTTCCGCACAAAGGGTTGTCTGAACAACCCCCACACCCCTTTCAGTTATCATGCTGTTCCTTTCAAGGAATGGTCAATGCCCCTAAAGTACCCTATCTTTCAGGGGGCCAAGTTTATTTACCACAATCGCCACCCCTCAGGTAAGTAAACTTCATTAGGGACATCCTTAGAGGATTCTTTCTTACAACAACTAATCCTTTGCATCTTATCTATACAGCAATGTCATCTCCCCCGATACAAAGATAGGGATCTGAGTCTCGCTAAGACATGTGTTTTAAGATTCAACGTCTGAAAGGTTTTCAGGACTTCTAAGAGTTTACTTACACTCAAGGTGAATTTTTGTTTTTTGATACATGAAGAATGTGTACAAAAAGCATTGCGATCAATAAAAATTTAAATCGGGAAATTTTGATTAATTTGTATAGTTTAAGTTCTGCTGCATTTGAAAAGAAATCAATATTTGGAAATACACATCTGTGTATGTATATGAATAGGATAGCTCAAAATACTGTGGATTGGTTAGACTTAATTTGTAATTGATATGTACAACAAAATTATTTAAAAGCTTTGATTAAACTCATCAACGAAAGAAAAGACTTTATAAAAATTGATATTCTTCTATATATTATATATATGCAACTAAAGGCTAATTTTAATAAAAATTAGGCATTGCTCTTCACACTAAGCTTAAATAAATTAATTTTTAATTGGCATTTCCGTTAACTAATAAATTACTAATTATGCCCAATGGAAATATTGCATGCATTTTAATTGTTGCTGTTATTTATACAAATTTATCAATGTCGCTAATAAGTGTGATTTTATGTATAATATAATCCCTTTATCCTCATTTTTGAAATTAATTAATTTCTAATCACTTGAATTCAAACTTCAATTTGTTTTTTTAAATTTATTGCTTGCGTTTTCGATTTCCCAAGGGGTATTATTTTGGTAATTTTAATTGTCAAATCATAAGCAACAGTATCCGTATAAGTGTGATCGGTCAGATTTGGATAAAATTCTCTTTTGAGGTTCTTTAATCTTTGGCGTTTTCTTTTTCTTACTTTCTGCCTTGTTTTACTGAGTGTATCTCTTTGTGATCATTCGGAATGACGCACCGAGTAGCCGAATTGCTGACCAGCAAATTTTAGTCTGTTGTAATTTTATCTCCTAACCATCTACTTCAAATTTAATTCTCTTTTTCATTTTTTATTTACATTGATTTTATTTATTTATTATTTATTTATTTTATTTTATTTTTTACTTATTTCTTTCTTTTTATTTTATTTTTTTTTACTTATTTCTTTTTTATTTATCATCATGTCAGAACATCATGTTGTTTTTGGAATGAGGTTTTTGACGAGAACAAAAATCTGTATTCGAAAAATAAAAATTTTATTCCGCAGAAAAATTGAAAATTTATTATTTCCACAAGCATCTCAAAAAATCAACTTTTAATAGCATATTGACATTGCATTTACAAAAATTTTGATTTAAAAAAATAAGTTAATGACTACAGCAAATAAAACCTAGAAGAATGTCATTTTGATCGCGTGATTATATGAAATGAAATAAATAGGAAATGAGATATTTTTTTAAACAATCAATGCCAGACAAAGTTTTTTTTGGATCGTTTTCAGTATTAAAGTTCAATGAAACGATTAAAATGAATAAAAATATAATTTAATTCGCACGATCACATCGTGCTTGGCCGCTCAAGAAATGATGTTCTGACATGATACATTGAAATTCAACATGATACATAGCAGATTTCATTTTAATCTTTTATAATAATAATAATTATTATTTACTTTTTTCTTTATTTATTTTTTTATTTTCCCAACAACTACTTTAAGAAATTAATATTTCTGAATTCTATATTAAATTAAACCAACTTGTTATGTCATCTTCTAATAGCTTTTCCTTATGGATTGGTGATTATAGGCTGACCGCCCAGGCTGTCCATACAAATGCGCTTATTCTGATTTTTGTGATAATGAATTTAACAATGTACTCTTAAAACTGTTAAGAATTGAATCTTTTACATAACCATATTAAATTATTACCATTTAAAGTGAACTCCACTCGAGCTCATTTTACGAAACAAATATGTGGATGTTTGTGTGTGTAAAATTTTGAATTTTTAAAACTTCGTTTTATTTCAATCCGAGTGGTGTAATTTGTGTACAAAAATAAGACATAAAAAATACATCAGTCTACATCGCGAAGCAAGAGAAAGAGAAAGAAATATTTCCCTCAGTGATGTTGTAATGAAATTTTGACAGGGATTTCTTTGACACACGTCGAATTACGTAAGAGAATTTAGGTATTTTAAAAGAATATTGAAAGCGCTAAAAATTTGTATCCCTTTACACGGAGCATGAAAACTTGCAGAAGTGAGCATTTTTATAGAGCGAATGTAACATTAATTAAATAAAAAAAGGTAGAATTGGATCAGAAAATAAGAGAACATCTTAGAATGAAGTTTATAGACTAAATTAAGATAAAAATTTGGAAATGAATTAGGATTTAAGGCGACCAGGGGCCTTTAAAATGAGTTTTTGCAATTTTCACTTCAGCAATTTGAAATTTTACAGGCATTAAGAGTAACACTGTAGAAGAGGATACATAAAATTTTAAATCCTTATATTAATTTATCTGTGAGTTAGGGGGTTAATATAATATAATGTTAGCGGTAAATAAAGTTAATGAAAAATGTTCCAGGCTCTCCAAATTTGTTCGAAAGCGCTCCAATTTGTATTATTACTTACACTAAGCCTTTTGAAACAAAAGTCGGGATTTAACTTGAAGTTTGAGTTCGAAATAGCAAAATTAACCAATGAAATAACTTTAAACTACTGATTTTTTTAAAAAAAAAGTTTAAGTAATTTTGAGTTATTTCATTGGTTAATTTTGATATCTTGTACTCAAACTTTAAGATTATTCCCAACTTTTCTTTCAAAATGGTTATAGTAAGTAATAATAAAAATTGGAGCACTTTCGAACAAATTTGGAGCGCCTGGAACATTTTTCATTAACGTTATTTATCGCTAACATTATATTATATTAACCGCCTAACTCACAGATAAATTAATATAATGACTTAAAATTTTATGTGTCATCTCTTATAGTGCTACTCTTAAATGCCTGCAAATTTTCAAATTGCTGAGGTGAAAATTGCAAAAAGTCATTTTATAGGTCCCTGGTCGCCTTAAATTATATTAAGAGAAGTCATTATATATATATAGGGGAGGGGGTTAAAATTGGGGAGTTAAAGGGAGTAAAATTGAACCATTAATTTTTTGAAATAAGACAAATCAAAGGGTCAAAAAACAAGTAATCGATAAACAAGTTTTTTTTTTTAATTCTAAGAGGGTATAAAAACTATTTTCTTTATATTAAATATTATGTAAATTCGAAAATTATTTCAAATATTTCAAGTAAACTAAAACCAGCGGGCGTGATTTCCTCAAAACATTTTTTTTTTTTTTTTTTTTTTTTTTTTTTTTTTTGCATATTCTTTAGTGAAAGAGTCCTCCCCCTTGTATAAAATTGCACATCTTGAGCAAGGAAGGCTGTGAGCGCAGCGAGCATTCCGATTGTAATTTTCGTGAATGAAAATAACAATCGTACACTTACATAATATAGTAAAGAAAACCGGTATTGCGCATTAACTGCAAACTGTAAGAGAACAATAGTTACGAAATAGTTACGACCTATCTTTGGCGTGAATCTGACATTTTTAGTAAATCTTGCATAAAACTTTTAATGTTCTTTTCTCTATTAATTGTTGATAAACTGCTTATATACAAATACAAAACCAAATCAAATATATATTTTCAATTTTTTTCTCTGATCAATTGAAATGCGACCAATCTTTGATGTACTGCCACTGTAATTACAAGGTCACTTACCATATTTTATTTATTTAAGTTATTGCGTTTTCGAATAATCGCGTTTCTGCAAATGTATAGAACAATATACTGCCAACCCCTAGACTAGTTTGATTATAAATTTTATACAGTTTTACATTATTGATACAAAACCCAGTGTACCAGATTTTAACCATCTAGCTCTAATCGTTTTGTTGTTATCTAGTCACGGTACTCGAATAGATAAACAGCCTTCGAATTATTTCGTTCAAAATTTGATAGAAATTTACAAATTTAGAGTGAAATCCATATACCAAATGTCATCCGAATAGTTAGTTCAAAGTATTTCTGTGTAACCATGCACTTGGGCATAACTAAAAACATAACTAATAAATAACGTACATACATAACTAAAGGGGGGAAATGATGAGGTCTGAAGCGTTTATATTCGTCATGTCAAACTAAAATTTTTTGAATATCACAATTCTTTTTTCTTGTTTACTTCATGTAGGAAAAAGTAAAAACTGTGAAAAAGTCAGTTTCACTGCTTTAAAAATATTTTTCCGGAAGCGAGCCGACTTTTTCAGTTAAATATTACCCAGGAAAAATCATTTTCGACCACTTGGTATGAATTTCAATCTCAAGTGGGAAAAAATAATCGTAGAGAGAACATTTTCGATTTTGAATAGATATATATTCGAGTATTTTGCTAGCTTTCAAGTAACGAACTCAGATGTAAAGACTATTATGAATATTTACAGCACAATTTTTCTCTTAATATGATTTTATGATATGAATTTTATTTTATGATATGAATTTACGAATTTATTGGTCAACTTAAACTGCCTTTGCTCTGGCTGACTTGAAAAGTATGTAATTTGCTGAAAACTAAGACAGATTTGATTGAAAATAAAATTAAAAAAATATTTCAAAGATTTAACCAGAAAACGTTTATAAATTAGCAAATTATATATAAATTGTGGTATGCGTGAAATATCTTTAAAAAAATTCAACAAAGCAGATCATTTAGCTTAAGAACTACTACATTTGGTACCTAATTACTTCTTGTGTGGTAATCTTCCATAAGAAAGAGTCTATAACTTTAGTTAAAGGTTTTATAAATTTAAATTTAATCAAAATTTTAATTTTTCCTCATAAATTTCAACTTATATAAATATATAATAACCACTTTCAGGCCTTTTTTTTAATTTTCAAAATGTGTGTGTGTTTTAAAATTATGTCAATTTATTTCAGTAAGATTTTTCTCTGATTTTAATAATTTTTAACTATTTGGAAGTTTATTTAACAATATTTTAAGCGGTTTTAGTCATTTAGACGAATCAAACTCAAAACATTATTGTGGTAGACAGGGCCCGACTAAGTCTAGTTGGGGCCCGGGGCAAAAACTTTTTTGGGAGCCCTCACTTATGTGGGGGCCCGGGACAACTGCCCCATATGCCCTTGCTTTAGTCAGGCCCTGATTGGTAGGATATTAAGAATCTATTTGTGAATGCTGAATTGTGATTTGTGAATTATCTTCTGAATGCTGTTTAAATTTATCCACACTTTAAGCTATAATGGTTAAGATAGAATATTGTTTTTTCTTATGGTACTTGCCATAAGAAAAGCTCTCTGAGGCAGTCAGAGATTTAAGCCTAATCAATTTATCTCGTTTTGTAGTTGCGCCAACTATAGGACATATTCACACACACCTTACAGATAGAACACAAAAGAATGATCATGACCGAACTAGGACTCGAACTCGAGGTGGCCATATCACGGGGAAGACGCTCTACCCCTATGCCAGAACGCCGGCAGGACAGAATATTAGATGCTGCATGAATGTTCAATTTTTAAGAAACGTGAACATTTTGCATATCAGATTTTCCAAAAGCCCCTCCCTCCCCCCACTTATTGTAATAGCAGATAAATAACTGCGTTATATAATTTATACTGATACATTTGAATGGAACATTAAGATGGTGCCCTTTTTTAAAACTTCCGCAATTCATGCTTTTTCAAAATAATCTCTATTATAAATTATTGAATTCTTGTCTACATAACCTTATTGGCTCACAAGCAAATAGAAATTTTTTTTAATCTAATTTTTTAATTTAAAAAAATCTTTTTTTCTTCCTCGCCTAGATTCTTTATTGATATCAAGGGACCTGATACACTAAAAACAGGTCCATAATAAGATAAATTAGTTATTTCTGTGTAATTAGATGATATATTTTATGTTAGGAATGTGGCATCGCTTATAATGATTTAAAAATATGTGGTATATGTATGTTCCTTGTAACTTTGGTATTGAAATGTGATGTACAAGAAAGATTTCGTTTCAATTTTGAAATACAATTTTTAAGTCAAATTCTATGCACGTTTAATGCAAGGAGAAAAAAATGAATATTTGAAGCTAAATCAGTATCAAAAATAAAATTTTATTACTTTCTTCTGTTACGATAAAAATATTTATGCTTCAAAAATATTTGCTTTTTATAGATTCATCTCAAAATGCAAAAAATAACAAAAAAAATATTTTAGAATTTCTGATTTTGCAAATAAGAATTAGAATTTCAACAAATTCTGTTCTGTATTTCCATACGATTTGAATATTATTTTTTTATATCCAGAAAAATTTTATTGAATTTTAAGTATCCCCGTTCCGCCGATATACCAATAAAAACTTATTCAAAACAAATCTGAATAGTAGAAAAAAATTATTTTGAAAAAAATTTCTATTCATTATTTATTTGCGTCGTAATACTTATTAAGAACGTACTTTATTATTTGATAATGTAATAAGTTTTTAAAAATTACTCAAATGTCGAACTTTTTTTAATAAAATAATTTTTTTTGAGGGGAGGAGGGAGCTTTTAACTTCAGGACTCATTTTCAAATAATTTTTATTCGTTACTTATTTGTGTCGTAATATTTATTAAGATTATACTTCATTGTTTGGTAAAGCAATAAGTTTTTAAAAATTACTCAAATGTAAAAGTTTTTTTTAAAAAGTAAAATTAAATTTTTTGAAATGATTTTTTTTCTTTTTTCTTTGCTTTGCTTAGCTTTTAACTTCAGAATTTATTTTCATCTTGATAAAAAGTGTTGAAAAATTAAATAATGAAAGGAAACAAAATTGGACGGAAAAAAAGAAATAATTTTATACAATTAATTATTCAATACATTTTCGTCAAAAAATACGAACTAGAGATTTTGACGAATGAAACTTGAAGATCTCTATCCTATTATTTTAAACAACATTCATTCACAGATGTCTGTCTGTCTGACTATCCGACTATAAATTACCTTGATTATTACAAAAGCAATTAGCTCTTTAGTAATTACCTCGATAATTACTAAAGAACAAGGTAAATCAAATTTGGTATAAAGATTTAGCATCTTAATATAGACTCTTATCAAATTTGGTGTCAAATTTATCAATTTTCTATATTTTTGCATGCATACGAACTCAATAATTTATAAATGGAATGATTTAAATCAATGAAATTCGCTGTTATACTATGATAAGAGCTGTGATTCGGCATCAAATTTTGGTTTCATTCTATCAGCAAAAAGGCGTTCAAAATACATATTCTCATCATTGTTTGGATAAAAAATTTAGGTTTACGCTAAGGAATTATATTTTAAAACCGTTGTTCGCTAAAGTGCATTTACTGTCCAAGCTCCATAATTTATACATGAGAGGAGGGGGGGGGGTAAGAATTTAATTGGTGAATATGCGATAAAGTTTTGGAGAAGCCACTCTCGCTGATTTTTAAACAGTTCTAGAGATCAATGACTTTTAAATTGGAAAAAAAAAAAAAAGCTGGCGCGAAATTAAAAGTAACTCCAATAATGTCTGACGATTCTTTCAAATCGTGACCTTCGGTCAACCTTTAAATTATCGGGGTTAGAGGGGAGAGAGCAATCTCAACTTTCCTCTAAAAACAGACGTTTTGGTGAAGAAACGAGAAGCGCTTCCCTTCATTTTCTAAGATCGTGGCCACTTGAGACAACCCGAGTTTTATTGTTCCAGACTTACGATCGCAAAGAACAGGGAAGTAGATCTGTCTGTCTGGCAGTATATTACAAAAGAAACAGATTGTTCGGAATAGGAAAGTTGTAACATAATGGTTTTGTGATGTGTGACGGCTATATCAAATCAATTAAAGTAGATGAAAAGTTTCACTTTTAACGGTTTGTTCAAGATTAAAATAGTGACTGGAATTTTATTTTAATGCTGTAAATGATCTCCTCCTCTTACAGTTCTTTCAAATTTGTATTAATAAAAAATGTATTTTTAAAAAAAAGTCCTCTCGCCAAGCTGAAAGGTAAAGTGAAAGATCTTTTACATCTATATTGTTATCTGGAAACATGAATTGTTAATATTGGAAGCAGTCAAATTCAGGGCTTGAAAATCCCTTTTTAACTCCTAAAATATTGCTGTTATCTATAAAACTTAACTTATAAATTTATCTATAAAACTTAAAATTGAAACTTTAAGTGTACCACTGTGAAGATTTTAAAATGCATTGATAAATTAAAAAAATGTTGTCGTGATTATGGAGGAAACATTACTCTCAATACAGCGATTAGATTCTGGTTTAACAGCAAAAAAATATAACTTCGGAGTTAGGAGTTGGGAAAAGTACAGGGGGGAACTGGCAAAATAAAAATCGGGTAGAAATTGAAAAGTGACGTGTTTCATAAGCTAATGGAAGCGGTATAAAAGTAGGTAAAAACCCTTCAAAGTGGTTTGAGATAAAGGGAGGACTTAGTATTCAGTAAGAAGTGAAAAAATACGGATTATAACAGCGTGCTTTGATATAAAAAATTTGTCTTATAGTATAGGTGAGCAAAGAAATGAGTTCGAAATCTGACCAAACTGGCTTTTTTGTTGTCCGGCCTATCCTTCGGCCACGTTAAGGTGAATACGGGGGAGTGTACTGTAATTAACTATTTTACAATAACTGCATTTTATTCATTTATTTGCAAATTTTTTGAATTTTGCTAACACCATTAGTATTATCACCTATTCTGCTTTCCGAATCGCGTGACAGATTTCTAAAGCCTCCCAGACTGAAATTTTAAAAAATGTTATAGGCTTATACGAAAAGGGGAAAAAAATTATCGAAAAAAAAAGATTAAATTACTTTTAAATAAGTATTCTCAGACGAAAATACTTTCAGTATTCTCCGAAGAAGCTTGGCGTTTGGACAGATAACTTGAAGTTCATATAAAAACCAGATTCATTTTAATAACACAATGAAACAATTAAAGCTATTAATATTTGGTCTTGTTGATGGTTAAACCCTGTTTATTCCTATCCACTTTATTTATTTTCCAGAAATTATTAAAAAACTGAGACATGTTTCTATTTATTTATTTATTTGTTCTTTTAATCCTCGAGCGACCAGACAAATCCTAATCCGTATGCCGTGACCGATTTGAAGAGCTTATTACGAAACGCGACCGTCGACTGTTCAGCAAATGGGGCGTGTATGCTTTTTTGTGTGCTCATACTATTAACGGACAGACATTTGATTGCAGTTTTCCATCACGTCAACGAACGACAAGTAAGGATATCTCGAGAGCTGTTTATTCGAGATTAAAGACACGAATGGAACCGATAAAAGCGACACCATTGTTGTAGAATCATTACGTTTACATTTACACATTAATTTATTCCCACGCCAGTCCGAGTTAATTAATGAATTTGAATACATTGATCCATTTCTAATTTCTTTTTGTCCGCACTCACCCTAACTATACTATTAATCTTTGTTTTTGATTTTATGACGCTATCTTTCATCTTGTTTTTGATTACTGCATCTCATTTATCTAATGTTACAAATAACTATCGACAGCCTGACACTGATATATTGTTTCGAATTTCTCGCCAGAACCGGTTGTTAAGGCTGCTGCCAACACTCATAGCTGATTCTTGCCTCATTGCTTAATTAAATAAAGATAGTTTTCCAGTGAGAAAACTAGAATGAATGGACAGTTTAATGTGGCATTTATTGTTGTTGTTTTGACAACATAAGTATGCGTGGTAATTGGTAGTGGATTTCTGACAAGGTAGATGCCTAGAAAGCTGGACTGAGAAACACGTAATTGACCAATTAAAAGAATGCTATTGGTTTAATTTGTAAATAAATAATTATGTAATGATTGTAAATTCCGTGCAAAGTAAAATTACAGACCTGAATTACAATTTTAGATTGATTAAATAAAGATTAATCAAATAAAAGTAGTTTTTCTGTGAGAAAACTAGAATGAATGGACAGTTTAATGTGGCATTTATTGTTGTTGTTTTGACAACATAAGTATGCGTGGTAATCGGT